>JASAMX010034943.1:0-10270 GCA_030248175.1 Microlaimidae sp. YZB2_3 | reverse complement strand
ACAAGAGCTGTCCATTTGGAAATAGTGAATTACATGACAGCAAAACAATTTTTGCAAGCTCTTAGATGTTTTATTGCCAGAAGAGGACCTCGAATGATTATTTCTGACAATGCACCAAATTTTAAAGTCGGTCTCAGAAACATTAAAGATTCATGGCAAGAAATGATAACAGAACTAAATGTGGTTTCATATTGCGCTCAAAACTCTATTGAGTGGAAATTTATCACTCCATTTGCTCCATGGAAAGGTGGTGTGTATGAAAGAATTGTTGGAATCACTAAAAATGCTTTCAAAAAAGCAGTTGGATAACGACTACTAACACAAGAGGAGCTGCAAACTCTTGTAACTTAAATTGAAAGCGTTTTAAACACCAGACCACTATCTTATGTTTATAACGATACAGATTCAGCATTTGTGTTAAAGCCGATACATTTCCTTCAACCAAAAGGGTTTGTTGGTACACCAAGTTTTGATGAAAAACATCATGATCCTGAATTTTTGCCCAACTTGGATTCTACACAAAAACTTTTAAAATTTTGGAAATCAAGCCAAAAGGAATTAGACAAATTCTGGAACTTCTGGATGAATGAATATCTGTCAGGACTAAGAGAAAAAACTCAAATGATTCACAAGCAAGGAAGAAATGCCTCAAACTTTGAACCAAAGAAAAATGACATTGTACTAATTCATGAAGAGCTACTTCCAAAAGGATCTTGGAAAATAGGAAAAATTATTAAAGTTTTTAACAGTACTGATGATGTAATCAGATCTGCTGAAGTGAAACTACCTAATCAAAAAATAATTGTGAGACCAATTAACCTCCTGTATCCATTAGAAGTTTCCTCTACATCAGAAATTGAGAAAAAAGAGTCCGATGATTCCAAGAAAGATTTAAATACTGACGGTTTAAAGGATACACCAGCCATGAATACAAGAAGCAGAGTAAAAACAATTACATCATTTGCTCTTGGAACAAAAAAGTTAAACACTTACTTGATATTTACAATCTATATGCTTTTATATTTTCTTCAAATCCAAACTGTTGGATCTCTGAATTTAAATCGAACTTATGTGCTGTGTGGCAGTGGACGAAATGGCCATACCATTTCAATTCCAAAACACATAAAGTGCAAACTGCCTGACAACAAACCAATTCATAAAGTTTTGGTGAATCTTTGGGTGGAACGAGATGAACCAAAAAGGACATCTGCTTACAGATGCTATATTCAGAAGCATAATATTTTTACAAGGACTGGAATTCTTGGAAGTAAAGGAATAGTTGGTGACACAAATGAATACAGTTCTGTTACTTCAAAAGAATGGTGGATTGCAATTAAGACAAAAAAGTGGAATGGCCAAACCTTGAAGAAAGTATCTGAAGGTTTTTGGACGACAAACAACACCCTCTTTGTAAACTATAAATGGTGTTGTTATGATGTAAAAAGTTCCACAATAAACTTTTTTTTGGAAATTGGAGAAATTGCATCAATAGATGGACAAAAAATGGTAACGGATCTACAAGATGTTAGCTTGTGCAATATTAATTCTGGATTTTGCGATAATCAACAGGGTATCACAGTCTGGAATGAAACCTTTTTCAAGAAACAATGTGCATTTAGAGAACATGGCAGATACGTGGGTACTTTAAGTAAATTCAACATTGTGCTTGAAATGATCCAAGGTGCTTTTTCATATTCCGGTAAGGAAAACCCAGAAGGTGCTGAATGTGTCCCACAAAACTCATTTTATTTGGATCAAGGCGGTGTTATTTTAACATTTCATGACAATATCCCTCAAAGTTGGTTGAAAAAGGCAAACAGAAGTCATCTTAAAGTGAATTCAAGAATTAAGCCTCTTGAAGATATCTCTAACTACAGACGGAATTTCCTTTACCAAAAGGTTATTGTTCTGGAAAGAAAACAATTTGCACTTGTTTGGCATCAACTTTGTTTACTGAAACAGGGACAACTAAATAATGCCCTCCAATTACTGCGAATTGACCGAACGTTAGGTGCAAGAGCCTTATTAGGACGAGATGACATCCACGCTGAATGGATTGGAGAAGCACTTCAATTTTGGACGTGTCGAAATGTTACCCCAATGATCATCCATTTCAGTGCTAAAGTCAATGGTACATGCTATCAGTACACCCCTGTACAAATGACTCCAGATAGTCGTCTACTATTTGTAAGTCCCGGAAGTAGAGACCTTATCGAATCATCTCCAACTGAAGACTGTGCACATGCTAGTCCTCATTTGTACCATAATAATGGAAATTGGTATTCTGTTCATGGGATTGTTCATGTTACCGAACTGCCTTTAGATGTACATTGGAAAGGAATTTGGAATGCCTTCTCATTTAATGCACCAAGTTTATTCAAAAATCGTCTTTCAAATATGATAACAACTTTCTATCAGCCTCACCTACATTCATTGAAAATCTTTAAATTGGAAAAGACAATGGAAAATTTGGTAAACTACACTGCATCAATGTCATAAGATCCATCAGTATTGTACTACACTATAAGTGGTATTGGTTAAGGTATCGGTAACATCGTTTCTGAAACAGGATCAGCTATTGGAAATACTGTAAGTGGAATAACAAGTGGAATTTCAAATATATTTAATGGGTTATTACATGGTCCAATTCTACTTTTTATCAACCTGTTTATTATTTTGATAATATGTTTTGGGGTCTTGTATTTGCTATGGAGATGTGATATTCTAAAGAAACTTTGTTCAAAAAGAATTTTTAAATCAAAGAAAAAGACTTCAAAAAATGACGAGCTTCAAGAAATTAAAGTTGTAAAACGCAATTCTGAAAAAATGGAAGTAAATAAACAAAACGAAAATGAAATTAGTGATATAAAGAATGTGAAACCTATTTTTAATAGTATTAACCAAGCAAACCAAATTGTTAATGTTTCTGAAATAGCATTAAATAAAGAAACTTCTGAAAATCCAAATTCTTATACATCTCATTTTAATTTCAAAATTTAATAGTTTTTTTTTCATTATATACACGGTTTTTCTCTATTTATTAATTTATACTATTCAAATAATTATATTTTGTTTAGTGGCAAAAATGATATTATTATCTGCCAATAGTTACCTGTTATCAATATATTTAACAGATAATAATATCTTATATGTGCTATCAATTAAATAAGATACATCAACATCAAAGTTTATCCTTTTGAAGCATTCAGAATATAATTTAAAAACTTAAACTTTAAATAAATTTAAGGGTTTATATATATATTTCTATTTTTAAATTTTTTTATGTTTGTTTAGTGTGGTATTTCGTTTTAAATGCATCGACGTTAAAAAAAAATATTAAAATTAAGTATATAAAATTAAGTACTAAGAATGTATTATTACAATACTGTCAAGGATTTTAGTTATTTTAATTTAATATCCAACCGTAATATTAACAGTGTTTGTAAAATAACTTTAAAAAATATTTTTTGTATTGTTGTTTAAAAAAAAAAATTTTCTTAAATCCTTGCTTTTATTAGTTAAATTACAAAATAGTTTTTTAAATAAAATTATGGTATTAAAATTAAAAAAATTTGCGTTTGTAAATCTGTATAAATAAAAATTGGTGTAATTTAATGTATTTTAACTTTAATTTTGTTGTTAGCTTTAAATTTAATGTTAATTCATCTTTTTCTACAAGCTTCCTAACAAATATTGATTTAAGAGTTTTATAGCTATGCAGTTTAACATTTTATTCCGCTGAATAATGTATTATATTTAATCGGGGTTGTGTAATAAGTTTTCTGTGCATCTTACAGTTTAATCCCGCGTGTTTTTTTTTTCTTCGAATTCTTGTTGTAAAGTAAAAGCCTGCTTACGCTATCTTTGTAATATGGAGCCAAAATATGAGAAACATTTTTTGTGTAATTTTTTTTTATTTTTCTGTATTAGTTTATAATTATGCAATATTAAATTGTTTTGTAATAATTTTTTTTGTCTTGGGAGTGTTAAGAAATATTGCATTTTTTGTATTAATATTAAAAACCTAAAATCGTAAATATTTGCAATATTTCTCTTTCAATAATCATTTAATCATTTAGTTCATTTAATCCAAATGTAAAATGTTTATGGTATAATGACCATGGACATGGTTTTATAGACGAGTTATAAATTGCATTTTTTAGTGTTGTTTTTTTCTATACTATTGAAATAATGAATGTTTATATTGTACAGTTTTATTAATAAATAAAATAATAAAATCTTATACTATATAATCTGAGTTTTGCGAGTTTCAAAAAAACAACATGTTTTCCACCCAATATTTACGATTTTAATATTTATTTATTTTTCCTGTCTTTGTGTTCACGTGACAAAATACATTTTTTTATTTATTTTCATTTATTTATTTTAAGAATCGTTTACTACAGAAAACGAAACAACTTGAGTTCCGACATTTTTTTCCCCGCCAGTGCGTGATTTGTTTACACACGGAATTCCTGGCAAACGTTTTTAACCTATTGCATTTAACGGTTTATATTTAACTTTCTCAACCCTTTTTAATAAAATTAGTATTTTTATACTCAGTTTTAGCCGAGCAATTGATAATTTTGTAAAGTTAGCCTCTGCCTTTAAGGGAAGTCCCATACCCGCAAAGGAAACACACGTAATAAAAAAATAGTCACTAGCATTATTTTCTAATTTTCAAGCAAATAACTTATAGCATAAATATAGGAAAGCTTAAAAAACCTTAGCTCTGTCTTTTTATAAATTTGAGGCACTAAAAATAATAATACATCTAATTTTTTCAAATGTGTTGAGGTGTAAATATTTAAACTAAATTGCTTGAGATTTAAGGCTCAAGATAGTTTAGTCATATACAAATTCAAGTTTTTAGAAAGCCACAATATTTTTTTAAATATTGCTATGTTGGTGCAAACAAGTTCAAATATTAAGTTTGAAATAGTAGTGTTTTGTATTGAATGAATATTGGAATACAGAAATATCGTTTTGCGCAATATAGGAATTTTGATTCATAAAAAAGCTTCTTTAAAACAGTTTTAATGAATAAGGTGTAATCATGTTATATAATCTGAGTTTTGCGCTGAGTTTTGCGGGTTTCAAAAAACATATGTTTTCCGCCCAATATTTGTAATGTAATATTAACGTTTGTTTACTAAAGGAAACAATAAGGGATCCAAAGCTTTTTTCCTCAATGCCTGGATTTGTTTTACACACCTGGCGAGTGGAATTTATCAGGAGTTGAAAACCAAAATACGTTTGTGAATAGGTTGTGAGAGGATATGGCTCCAATGAGCGGCAAAACTCGCGGAATTAGTTGTAAGCGTGATCCCTTCAATCAAACGAATTGAGCTCAACGGAGACATGATAGGGTGTCGTGAGTGAAAATGAATCACTTATTCTGAGGGACATTTTAGAAATAAGGTCTTCAGTTAAACAACGTAGGTAAATTTCGTAATTTAAATTCATCATCTTCTTATTATTATTTTTTATTTAAAAAAGTATATCTCGGCAACGGAATGATTATAAACATATGTCATTGCGCAGCTAAAACTATAGTTTATTAGGCTATTTTTTATTTTAATTAAAAAAAAGTGGTAGACTAGCCTTGAAAAATGCTCTAAGAATAGAGCAGGAAAAAAAGGGCGATTTTTCCCTGGGTGTATATTTAGACAGAAAAGATGTGGACTAGTCTGAGATGGACATTATGCGGACTATAGAAAATTTGCATTTGGTTTGGGCAGCTGCTCACTAAATAAAAATTTCTACCATATGATAATGATTTGTTTATACATTGATCTAATTACACAGCACTGTTGCATTTTTTTAGTTTGATAAAATGTCAATTGAAAAAATTATACTCACAGCAATCTTTGACAAGCGCGAAATCGCCACTTTTTCAAATTTATAGTTGTTTCTTACACATACAATCATAGCCTTCAAATTGAAAAAGTGGCGATTTTTAGTATATATATTTCAGTTATTAATTTGTGTGCGTGCGTGCGTGCGTGTGTGTGTGTGTGTGTGTGTGTGTGTGTGTGTGTGTGTGTGTGTGTGTGTGTGTGTGTGTGTGTGTGTGTGTGTGTGTGTGTGTGTGTGTGTGTGTGTGTGTGTGTGTGTGTGTGTGTGTGTGTGTGTGTGTGTGTGTGTGTGTGTGTGTGTGTGTGTGTGTGTGTGTGTGTGTGTGTGTGTGTGTGTGTGTGTGTGTGTGTGTGTGTGTGTGTGTGTGTGTGTGTGTGTGTGTGTGTGTGTGTGTGCAGTGTGCGTGCTCTGCAGGCAGTAACAGGTAGGTATCTATCTTATTATAATTTTATGCACACTGTGTTTCATTGGCTATATGTTTTTATTTTTTATTTCCCTTTTAGTTTTTCAGGTCAAGTCAATATTTCTTTAATGATCAGGCAAGATGAAGCAGAATAAAACTGTATCTAGGAATGCGTCAAGCCTAAACGCCTGGAATTCCACCCGTGTATAAACAACTGTTAGGGACTCTAATTGTTCTGGACTTCTTAAAATTATAAACTTCAGAAAATATATTTATCCCTATCATCAAGTATTTTTTAACTTCTACTAACCCTTACTAACCCTTTACAAAAAACCTGCCACAAGTTTGGTTTTATTTATATCTAGTCCCTCATTTTATAGTAATGTACTTAGGTACTGCTGTCAGAGAGAGATGAATTGGTGTGCGTTAAGCGACCAACACCTCTAGCGGCAGCCTGCCACAAACCACAAACCACATATCATATTTATTTCGCAAATTTTACATTGTGCACATATTATATTTAAGCCGTTTTTATACTGTACACATTTTGGTTATTAATTTATACCATATTTAATATCATGCACAATTATGATGAATTGTTTCATTTTAGGATATTTTGTTTAGTTGTTTTTATATTGTGCAAATTGTAGCTTACTTCTTTCTTTCATTGCGCACATATTACAGTTAAAGTGTCTTAATACTATACACATTTCAGTTATCAATTTATAAAGTATTTACTATATCTACAATACCATATCTACAATACTATACCTACAATGTGCCCAATATAAAAGCAGCTTAACGAAATATCATTAACTGAAACAATGCTAAATAGATGTGCATGATATTAAATATAATATAAATTTATAACTTAAATGTGCATAGTATAAAAACGACGTACATGTGCACCGTGTAAAATGTGCCCAATGCGCAGTAAATACCTTATAAATTGATAACTGAAATGTGTATAGTATTAAAACACTTTAACTTAATATGTGCGCAATGAAAGAAAGAAGTAAGCTACAATGTGCACAATATAAAAGCAAATAAACGAAATGTCTTAAACTGAAATAATTCATCATAATTGTGCATGATATTAAATATGGTATAAATTAATAAAAAAATATGTACAGTATAAAAACAGCTTAAATATAATATATGCACAATGTAAAATTTGCAAAATAAATATGATATAAATTAATAACTGAAATATAAACGCTTGAAATGTAATATGTGCACAGTGTGGAAGCAAGTAAGCTACTTTTAATGTGCACAGTGTAAAAGCAGTGAAAACGAATATTGACATTAGTCATGAACTAAAATGTACATAATGTAAAAGCAACAAAATGAATGCTGACTTAATCAATGCTAACTTAGCTAGCTTTGGACTTTCATAGTTTAAATTTAAATGCTGTCTGCTGTCCATACTTAAGAAGTCCACAAGTCTGTGGAGCGGAGTAGATTTTTTCACTCCGCTGCGAAGTTAGCTGTGGAGTAAACTCCTGTTAGCCGTTTTTGATGTCTAGTCTTTATTTTAGAATTTTAAGTTTATTGTAAATCTACACAATAGTATTCATAAATTTTAAAAAAACCCGCGGATCAGTCCAGTTTTTTTGAATCCAGTATTTTGTATTCAGCCAAAAGACACCAAACGTGAATTTTTAAAACAAAAAGTTAATAATGAACTTCAATTTGAAAAAAAGTTTTCGCATAATGCTAAATAAGAATAATACTAATTTTTAAATAAAATATTTTGCTTGAAACTAGCACTCTTGTGCGAGTTTAATACTGAAAACCCGCCATTTTCTGCTATTTTTGGGTGCACCAATTTTTAACAGTGTTAGCGTTTTGCAGTGCATATTGCAACTTTGCTTCCACTTTTGCAAGTAAATGCGCTACACGAAAAAACAATTATTGACTGCAAAAAAATCTCTTCGCAAGAAATCAGTGGTATATGCACAGAAAGTCGCGAACGTTTAAAATGTTGCATTTTTTTTCTTCCATAATTTTATTCAAAAACCTAGTGTATAATCAAAATTTTTTTTGGGTTATATTATGTTTTTGATAAATCTCGAAAAATTATAAAAAGTATTGCAAAATCACAAAAATAATTACATTGAAAGAGTTTACGTGACGTTAATTTTATAATTTTTGCCTAAATTTAAATAATTTGATTAAAATCATTAAAACAATCAACTTGAAACAGCTAGAAAGCGAGTAGTCTCATGTACTCGCAATATAATATTTTACTTTTTACAACTTAAAAAGAGTGTTTTTTTAATTTACAAAAATTGACAATAAAATTTTAAAAATGCTCTTATTTTTTAAAATAAAAAGGTGCGTTTTAACCCTTTTTATATGTTTAAACTAAAAAATGTTGAATAGTGGTGTGTAAATGAAATTCGAGTAAAAGGTCTTTTTTAAAATAACATTCAAGCAAGACTAGTATTCCTAACTTTTACGGTTAAATTTCGCCAATTAGGTACTAACATATTTAATTAAAAATATTTTAGTATGAAGAGATTTTGTTATTGTGAAATATTTTTGTTACTTGTACCCAGTTTTGATTTTAGTTTCTTTATCACGTTTTGCTTTACTGATCAAAACATGCTCCTTGTAAGTATTTTAACTCTTCCTCTACATATTTGTAAAGCATTCTTTAAAAGTAACATAAATGGTTTGCTCTATTTGTAAAGCATTTTTTGAAAGTAACATAAATGGTTTGCGATTAAGTATAATATTGCTTTAAACTAGAATATACTGCTAATAATTACGTGAAAATGTACATATATTATGTAAATAAAATAATAATTTAGGTTTGAAAAAATTGAAATATGAAAATAAAAATTTTGTTCTGCTTAGAAAAAAACTTTTGTGTAATAAAAAATAAGTTTTTTTACTCACAAAGTACTTAAATTCTAAAATGTGACTATTCATTACATAAACCAAATAATTAACAGTAAAAATGTTGATTTTTATTTGAAAAAAATGACCAAAATTACAAATTTTGCTTAATTTTTTGCCTGCCCCGGCCCCGGCCGGGGCAAAATGTTCTACCCTGGCCCCGGCCCTGGCAAATCCAAATTTCTCTACCTGGGCACCGGCCCTGGCATCAGCAAAAAGTCTGCGCCGATCGATCACTACCTACAATACCAACCTACAATACTATACCTACGATGTGCCCAATATAAAATCAGCTTAATGAAATATCAATAACTAAAACAATGCTAAATAGATCTGCATGATATTAAATATAATATAACTTAAATGTGCGTAATATAAAAACGACGTAAATGTGCACCGTGTAAAATCTGCAATATGGTAAAAAAAAATCTTAAATACGGTAAAAATTAATAACCGAAATATGTACAGTATAAAAACGGCTTAAATATAATATGTGCACAATGTAAAATTTGCAAAATAGATATGATATAAATTAATAACTGAAATATGTATACTATACAAACGCTTGAAATGATATATTAGCACAGTATTTTAACAAGTAAGCTACTTTCAATGTTCACAGTGTAAAAGCAGTGAAAGAAATATTGACTTTAGTCATGAACTAAAATGTGCATAGTGTAAAAGCAACGCAACGAATGCTGACTTAATCAATGCTAACTTAGCTAGCTTTGGACTTTAATAGTTTAAATTTAAATACTGTGTGCTGTCCATACTTAAGAACTCCACAATAGGAAGAAAAGGGTGGGGATGTTGTTAGAAGATACAAGTTTTAATGAAACATTTAAAATTAATATAGTAAAACTGTTTTACATTATGAAACTAAGAAAAATAAATTGTATATATTATAATTTAAGATAAGTGCTAATTAACTTATATGAAGATTTAGGTAGTTATAAATTATTTTTAAAATAGCTGAAGTGATAAATAATAGTTAAACTAATTTTGTAATAATGAATAATTAATATAAATTATTATGTAAGACTAGTTTAAATTGTGAGATATATAATGTTAGTGTTACATGTATAGATAGATAGATAGATAGAT
>JASAMX010034939.1:0-33194 GCA_030248175.1 Microlaimidae sp. YZB2_3 | reverse complement strand
TGTTGATCCATTAAATAATCATAATTATATCCTTGTTAACCCAGATCAAATATCTTGTTATTTCACGCAAAAGTGCAATTCAAATAGATGTATGACATGTTACTATATTAACTCTGATAAAACAATTAATAGCTACACTACTAATAAAAATTTTGTTTTTAATACTAAGGAAAATTATGATTGTTCAGTCAGTGGAATAATTTATGCTGTTTCCTGTAAAAAATGTGGAATGCAATATGTTGGAAAGACCTCAAGAACTTTAAGACAGAGGTTTAATGAGCACTGCAGGGATGTCAAAAAAGCTAACAAAGACACTTATTTAGTTAAACACTTTAATCAAAAAGATCATTCTTGTGAAGACATGAGTGTTTGTGTTCTAGAAAAAATAAATTTAAATAATAAAGATGAATTAATTCAGCGTGAAGATTTCTGGATTAGAACCCTGGTATCAGCGTACCCGTTTGGTTTAAATGATAAAATAAAAGGTTATGGTAATATTTCAACTAACAAAGATCCAAGAGACTATAAAAATCATCCATACTTTTCACAAAAATTTCCATCTCATTGCGTACAATATAAGAGATCTCATAAACACAGAACTAATAAAAAAGCTGACTACAACTTAATTACAAACTTAATTGGTTTATTTAAAAACCCTCAAATTAGTATTCGTAATGTATATACTAAATTAGTTAATATATCATTAAAAAATTTTAAAATCCTGTTAACTAAAATTAACTTTTTAATAGCACCTAATATATCTTTAGCTATAAAAGCAATGGCAGCATATCGTTTTAAAAATATTATTACAAAACCTATAACTAAAAGTAAAATCACTTATGTTTCTACTTACTTTTGCAACAAAGGTCTTAAACCTTATTAAATTTAACAATATATTTAACGACATTTCACTCCTTAATTTACTTCCTGTTAATATTAATTGTTATGGTAAAATTAAAATAGTATACAAATATGATACACCAGCATCTAACATTATTAAAAATTTTAAGGTATGCTTTTGCATACCTTGTTGCACTATCCTGGTCTGTCTGTGGTTCGCCACAACGCCAGTTGCTTCTCCTGGAGTAGCTTAATGGCTACTGCAGGTTGCTTTACTGCTAATTTTTTAGCAGCAAAACCTAAAATTTATTTCTTCTTTAAAATTAATTGCTTATAATTTTGCCTTTTACTGTTTGGTTTTTCAAATCAATAATCAGTATATTTCTTATTACTATTTTCAATCAACAATCGTTAAAACTAAATTATGCAAATTAACTACTAAATTACTAATAAGGGATTAATCCACATGTTTAATCCAAACCAGTAACTTGTTCCTGCCTGTATGTGTAAAACCAGTAAAATACGGATCGTAATGCATTACAAGATACTGCTTTGTGTTTTATTTACACGCGTGTTAATTTTTTAAGAATTTTTTTAATAATGTTATTATTTTGGCGTGTTGTATTTTTTTAATGTTTTTTTTAATATTTAAATTGTCATTTAATTCCATTTTTTATTTTATTTTCTTTCTAATAATTTTTTAAAAAATTTTTAATAAAAAGTTATATTTTTTTAAAAAAGTTTTAGTTAAGTATTTTTGTATATAAACTTTATTTTTCTCAAACCACTGCTTGTTTTTTCATTGCATGTATTAGAATAAACTTATAAAATAAGCATTTTGTATTTTATGCTTATCTAATAACTGTTTTTACATTTGTTTAATATTGTAAAAATTTATACAAAAAACATAAAATAACTTAGTAGTTTATTCTAATTTGTAACATAAGTATAATAGCCCCCGCTGATGACGTGCAACTATTATGCTTATTTGTACATTACGTGTTCGGGGAAGCACAGAAACACGTGATTTTTGTGTTTTTTTTGTTTTATTATTTTGTTTATCTCAATTTTGGGTATGCTCAGCTAACTAACCTAACATTTTTGTTTGCTATTAAACAAGCGCTCTTTTTGAGCCTTTAAATTCATATCAGATAGCTATGTTTATTGACAATTAGTTACAATTGTGATTCATATTGGCGGCAATTTAGTCGCAGATTTGATGTTGTTGATAAAAAAAAAAGAAAAAAAAACAAATAAATACATAAAAAAGCATAGAAATATATAAATATAATTAACAAAATCACAGACACAACCAAAAAACAAAAAGACCCATCATGATTACCATGGGTCAAAACATTTATCCCATCGCGAGATAATAGTAGCATAAGTCAAAATTTTTGTTGGGAGTGTTGTTGTTGTTGCTGCATAACCTGAAACTTCCCTATGCAGATTATGCAAAGGGCAGGCGCTAAGACAAGCCAGGAGGGGCGATAAAATTTCACCCCTATGATTGAAACTCTCATTCCAACATTAATAACGATGTTGGCAACGTTTACCGCTAGAGTGTTCACTGCATGCAATGCAGCGTTCACTCATTCTGAGGTCTTTGTCTAAAAATTTTTTAAGTCACCCCTGATATTGATCTTACTAATAAACGTCGTACATGAGCAGCAGGCATAGGTGAGAAAGGGGGGGGGCCGTTGGGGTCCACCCCCCTAGCCTCGAAATTTTGGTACCCCCCTAGACAAAAAATCTAGGGCCCCCCCCCCTTCCCCCCGAATTTCCAAATTTTTTACCCCTGACCCTCCTCGAGATTTAGAAATCTGACCCCCCCTCCCCCTCGGGAAAATTTTAGGTACTTTTTTTATACTAAATTTTCTTCCAAAAACGTTAATTTTCATCACATATTCATGCTTTTACACCCTTTTTATACATGAATATGGCTTTGTATTTAATAAAATGTAGTATTATCCTATAAAAAAAAAACAATTATTAAAGTTATTATGGTTTAAAACTGTTTTGCTTTAAACACCGACCCCACCTAACCCCCCTCTAGATTTCAAAATTTCGCACCCCGGGTCGACCCCCCTAAAAAGCTAGGGGGGGTCCGGACGCCGGACCCCCCTTGGACCCCACTCCTAGAATTCAAAATTCGATTTACCCTGGGTAAACACCACCTCTAGCTTCCCTGACCGTGCTCAACTATGGCAGCAGGGACATACCCAGGGTTTCATTTGGGGGGGGGGGAGGGGGCGGATTGTAGTGCAAAAAAAAATTTTGGAGGGAGGGGGGGGGGCGCCCCCCCCCACCCCAATATTTGGGGAGGGCGGAGCCCCCCTTAATTTTTAAAAACGTTTAAAAAGCATGGATAAACGTAGATAAAGCTGTATAACACACTGTTTTTGGTCTAATAACGTATTATCAAATGTTTTTAGCGGTAAAAACATGTTTTCTTAGTTAAAAATTACATTAGGACACGTTGGCAGAGCCTGGAATTCACAAAAAAGGAATTTAGAGACCTTTAAGACTGCTTGGCTACATCCACATTGTAAACCAAAGCACATGAGCAGCATCTCTCGACTCCATGTTTTTTAGGATATCTACCTATATGAAAAAAATCCAAGCCAATGCTATAGCCGGCTGGAAAATTTGGGAGGCGGAGGTACATAAATCAACCAATATGATTGTTTGTTTTGCTTTCTGTGCGGTACTTAGCCTCCCCTCCCCCCGAAATTTTGGGGACGGCGGAGCCCCCCTTAATTTTTAAAAACGTTAAAAAAGCATGGATAAACGTAGATAAAGCTGTATAACACACTGTTTTTGGCCTAATAACGTATTATCAAATGTTTTTAGCGGTAAAAACATGTTTTCTTAGTTAAAAATTACATTAGGACACATTGGCAGAGCCTGGAATTTACAAAAAAAGAATTTAGAGACCTTTAAGACCCCTTGGCTACATCCACATTGTAAATCAAAGCACATGAACAGCATCTCGACTCCATGTTTTTTAGGACACCTACCTATATGAAAAAAAATCCGTGCCAATGCTATAGCCGGCTGGAAAATTTAGGAGGGGGGAGGTACATAAATCAACCAATATGATTGTTTGTTTTGCTTTCTGTGCGGTACTTATTACTTATAAAAAATATTGTACTAACTTTGAAATAACATTAGCATTAGGCAAGATAAATAGCGAGATATATGTATGTATACTATAGAAAGTGACCGCTGAGCGAAGCAAAGTGGAAAATTTTTTTGGTTATGGGGGTAAATTGTGGTTCTAAAAATTATTTAACAGTTTGGCACCAAGCGATTAGTGAGACGCTAGAAAATTTTGAATTTTTAGCCTCTAAAAACCCCAAATTTTAGTATCTGGCGACCCTTTTGGGGGGGTGGGCTGCCGCCCCCCCGCCCAACCACTATCCTTATTTTCCCTCCTGTCCAACCGTTTCGGGAGGGGGGGGGGCGGCCGCCCCCTCCCTGGTTACGTCCCTGATGAGCAGCATAGGTGTTTCTGCAAGCGCAGTGGTACAAACTCCACACACAATAAAGCTGTATTAGTCCACTGGTTTGCTAGATGGAAAACTGCCATGTGTGGCTGACGTACAACAACCTTTTTTCTAGCCATGCCAAGTTGGACTTATTTGTATGAGAGAAAGGATCCAGCAACCAGGTGGTACCCGTGGGCCCGTTCGGGTGCTGCCCAAAGGTCAGCACGGTCCTGGTGGCTCAATAGCACAAAATAGTCCTGTTGGGAGTGTCAAAATAAGATAAAATAAAATTAATTTTATTATATTCATGTGAAAGATTCAGATCTGGCCAAGATCCGGTTTAAAAAAAAAGATCTGGCCAGACCGGACCGGATTCAAAAATGGCTGGATATACCAGATTCACTGAAAAAAAAGGATATCCGGTCGGGCCCTATTTTCAAACTTATATTGTGTTAATCAAAAAAACCATAAAATTTAAAGTAGTTATATAGGTAGAAAAACGTTTGGAGAGCTTGAAATTGTTGGTTTTATTCAAATAGCTTAAGAATTAAGTGTTTTAGAGCCGATTTTCCAAGTGTTTTTTTAAAGGAAAAAAACACTTTTTTCTAATTTTGTCATTTAATAAGATATATTTATAAAAAAATGGTTATCAAAAGCTGAAAAAGCGTCCCAGAAAACCTATAGACCTATTTTGAATAAGCTAAAGGCTTTAATAAATATTTTTTTGAGGGGGGTGCCAAAAAGTTTTTTTTTCATTCACTTACCTATAATGTATAATGTATATAGCTATTCAAACTATTCTGCTGTTAGTGAAATATGTCAGCTTAAAAATTTTTTAATCCATGAACATACCAAACCCTAGAAACTAAAAATGTGTGTTTTCGCAAAATAAAGCAGCGCATGTACCCCGGAGCTTTGTGCGAGAGCTAAAAAAGTCTAAGCAGCCAGCCGGGTTGCTAATACCTGGACTAGTCTTATATTAAAACTCACCTTATAAACGAACGTCCCCGCCTGGTTCAGGTCGGAATTCATTAGAAAGTAGCCAAAGTCGAAGAGTGGATCGGGAAAGGCGCGAAAGTAGTCGTAGTGGCGTTTAGACAATGAGACTGCGTGCTTGATCAGAAGTTCCGCCTCTTTGAATTTTCGACGCATCACCAGGATTTTAGACGCTTCCCGCATGGCGTTTATCGTAGACTAAACACAAACTGTTGTTTGTTAAAAAACAATTGAGACTAAAAAATGTTAAGCCAAGCATCTCGCTAACAGTCTTATTGATTTACACAAAAATTCATTAGTTTCGATATAAATTCAAAAACATTTTTGATGCGTTCCAAAAGCATAAAAATACCCTAAATTGATTACTAGCCTTGAAAAATGCTCTAAGAATAGAGCAGGAAAAAGGGGCGATTTTTCCTCGGGCGTATGTTTAGACAGAAAAGATGTGGACTAGTCTGAGATGGACATTATGTGGACTATTGGAAATTTGCATTTTGGTTTTGGCAGCTGCTCACTGAATAAAAATTTCTACCATATGATAAGATTTGTTTATACAATGATCTAATCACACAGCAGTGTTGCATTTTTTAGTCTGATGAAATGTCAATGGAAAAAATCACACTCACAGCAATCTTTGACAAGGGCGAAATCGCCACATTTTCAATAAGAAGGCTATATTTGTATGTGTCAGAAACAGCTATAAATTTGAAAAAATGACGATTTCGCGCTTGTCAAATATTGCTGTGAGTATGATTTTTTTCAATTGACATTTTATCAGACTAAAAAACCGCAACAGTGCTGTGTGATTAGATCAATGTATAAACAAATCATTATCATACGGTAGAAATTTATATTCAGGAGCAGCTGCCAAAACCAAATGCAAATTTCTAATAGTACACATAATGTCCATCTCAGACTAGTCCACATCCTTTGTCTAAACATAGGCCCAGGGAAAAATCACCCCTTTTTCCTCCTCTATTCTTAGAGAATTTTTCAAGGCTAGTAAGGGACGTACCCAGGGGGGGGGCGATCGCCTCCCCCCTCCCCCGAAACGGTCGGACAGGGGAAAATAAGGATAGTGGTTGGGCGGGGAGGGGGGGGCGGGTGCAACCCCGCCCCCACCGAAATGGTCGCCAGAAAGTAAAATTTCGGGGTTTTCAGGGGCTAAAAATTCAAAATTTCCAAACTATAAAATAATTTAGTAGCCTAATTGACCCCCAAAAACAAAAAAAATTTTCCGCTTTGCTTTGCTCAGCGGTCACTTTCAATAGTATACATACATATATCTCGCTATTTATCTTACCTAATGCTAATGTTATTTTAAACTTAGTACAATATTTTTATAGGTAATACACAGAAAGCAAAATAAACAATCATATTGGTTGATTTATGTACCTCCCCCCTCCTAAATTTTCGAGCCGCCGACAGAATTGGCTCGGATTTTTTTCATATAGATAGGTAGGCACCCTGAATAACATGGAGTCGAGATGCTGCTCATGGGCTTTGGTTTACAATGTGGTGTAACCAAGGGGTCTGAAAGATCTCTTAATTCTTTTTTTGTGAAATCCAGGTTCTTCCAATGTGTGCTAGTGCAATTTTTAGCTAGAAAACATGTTTTTATCGCTAAAAACATTAGATAATAGGTTATTAGGCCAAAAACAGTGTATTATACAGCTTTATCTACGTTTATCCCAGCTTTTTTAACGTTTTCAAAAATTAAGGGGGGGGGGGCTCCGCCCCCCAAAATTTCGGGGGGAGGGGGGGGGGCGGAGCCGGAGCCCCCCTGAAATTTTTTTTGTACTACAATCCGCCCCCCCCCCCCCAAATTAATAAAAATAAATTAATAATAAATATATTAATAATAAGGAGAAGAAGAACATAACACTAAATTTACACACGTTTTTTTTAATTTTAGTTTGTGCCGTGGGGCTTAGTCTCCGTGTGGTGCTCCCGCCCCCCGCGCCACCAATAATTCATTTATAATAAAAATAAAAAAATAATAATAAGAAGATGAATATAAATTACAAAATTTATCCACGTTGTTTAATTATTATATTTAGTGCAATGCAGTGGCGCTCCAGACAAAGTTTACCTACATTCTCTAAATATAGTTGGTGCGATGCCGGCGCCAGTGATACGCCAGTTATTATAATTTTTAAAATAAAAACAATAATAATAATAACAGAACTGTGCAAGCCGCCTCCCCGGTAGTTTATCGGGGGGGGGGGGGGGCGGGGCACAGCCAAAACGGGGGGGGGGGGAGCACGGGGGGGGGGCACGATTTTCAAAACAGGGAGGCGGTCGAAAGTGGGGGGGGGGGGGTAAAACTTGAAAAACGGCGATTTTGGGAAACCGGTTTTTTTGTGCTTTTTCATTGTATTTAAAGCATAGAATTTCGCGTTTTACCATTTTTAATATTTTAATATTTGTTCAGTGTTGTTTTAAGTGCCAGTTTGTGGAAAAAACATTTTAAAACCGGCTTCCTTTCATTATTATTTTCAGAATAACAACAAGTTCATCACATTACGATTACATACGTACACACAAAAAAGAATAAAAACGCAGTAGTTTGATTAAAACCTATCAATATAAAAATAATAGACATAGAACACTTGTTTATGTTTGAATTAAAAAAAAAACCTCTTTAAAACACCTTACATAATGTTAATTAGCTCAAAATGGTCCAAAAAATGTTCCCAAAAATAACGTATTTTTTTAGGTTTTTAAAGCGGGGAGGCGACATAAAACGGGGGGGGGGGCACACTCAAAAAAGGTTTTTTTTAGATTTTGAAAGCGGGGAGGCGGCATAAAACGGGGGGGCACAGCGGTAAAAAAACTAATAAAACGGGGGGGGGGGCATCGCCGGACCGTGCACAGGTCTGATAATAAGATAATTGACATGAATTACAAAATTTACCCGCGTTCTCTAAGTATATTTGCCGCGGTGCTGTGGGCTAAATTTCAGTGCGGCACCCCCGCACCACCGATGATTGGAATTGTATTTTTTTAAAATATAAATAATAATAAGAAGAAAAAGGTGATAAACATAAATTACAAAATTTACCAGGTGCTCTAGTTATAGTTGTCACCGTGGAATTAAGATAAATCGAAGTGGGTGCTCCCCCGCCAGCGATGATTGCAATTATTTTTTTGAAATAAAAAATTAGAAGAAGATGATGATCATAAATTACAAATTTTATCCCAGTGGCGTGCCCAGGATTTCATTTCGGGGGCGGCGGTCTGGGGGGGATACATACTAACCCTGAGGGGGGTCTGGGGGGCGGCAGCCATACATGGACACGGGGGGGGTTGGGGGGGGGGGTTAACCCCCCCCAAATTCTGAGAAGTGGGGTTTAACCCCCCCCACTCAGAAGTGGGGGGGAGAAAAAGTTAACCCCCCCAATTTTGGAAAAATGAAGAAAAAAATGTCTTTAAAATGACTTCTAACTGCCTCCAAACTTAAGTTTCGACGTCAAAATGAATGTTTTAAGCAATAAAAAGCTCAAAAATGCAATAAAAGGCTTTTTGACCTAAAATTCGTGTTTTTAACCTATGTTTCCTTCAAAATCAAAAAACGATATGGGTAAAATGCACTCCAGAAAAAAAACGATATGGGTATTTTGCGTTTCTTGGATTTTAACCCCCCCCCTAATTTGGGGTTTAACCCCCCACTCCGGACCAACTTGCCCATGTATGGCGGCAGCCCCCCAGAAATTGGGGGTCTGGGGGGTGAGAGCCCCCAGCGGGGTCAAAGGCCGGAGCCCCTTGTCAGGGGGGTCCGGGGGGCAGAATGCCCTCCAGAGGAGAAAATTTTTAATTTAAGGCGCTAAGATACACTAGAAATTTTAATTCCAGATGATAATTAAAACAAAATTTAGGGTTTTTTTAATTCCTATCCATTTAAAACATTGTGTTTAAAACGTTAATAAAAGGTTAATAATGTTTATAGTAGTTTTATTTAACATGTATGCCTTAACTATTGAGCGGCAAAATCGATTTGAAATTGAAAAACTGAGATAAATTGTCGATTTAAACTACCCTCGAAGCGGAGAAAATTTGGTTTTTTGACTATTAATATGCTTTTGGAAGGCATCAGGGAAGTTTCTGTATTAATATTTAAGAAAAAAATTTTCTCTCCCGAAATTCGCCGTTTTCTGCCCGTTTGAAGTAGGCGCTAGGAACTGGTTCGGTTTCCGCCATCAATTAAAACCGACGCCGTCTTCTGCTATTTTTGTGCGGATTCTATGAGGGGATGTTGGTTGTCTGCTCTGTACAATCTTTATTGTGGCCAAAAGGCTGTTATTGTGTGGTTGGGAGTTTTTATTTATTTATTTTTCAATTTTTTTTATTTTGATCAATAAATCGATAACAAGGACCTAAATAAAAAAAGTGGCTCATAAGAAAGTTGCGCAATCCCTTCTTCTTTCCAATGAGTCCATGTTATATTTTTGATCAATCAGTAACGAAGGAGGAATATCGATTTCAGGAATCGAGCGTTAGAATAATCAGAAAAAGAAGAAAAAGAAGGAGATGAACATGAATTTCAAAACTTACCCATGTTCTCAAATTATGGTTGGCTCGGCGCCGCGGGGCTAAATCGCCCCGTGGCGCTTCCGCGCCAACCATGATTTATGTTAGGTTTTTTTTTTATTTTTGATGGATTCTAACATTAAATACATAGCTAAGGCATATGTGCCTTTGCCTTAGATATTGAATGGCAATACTATATAGTTGCTAAAACTCATAGATATGTAGGATTCATAATGGCTCTTTTAAACCCTTTAACAACGGTTTTACACTTGTGTCAGGGACGTAGCCAGAGTTTCATTGGGGGGGGGGGGCGGATTTTAGTACAAAAAAAAATTTCGGTCCGCCCCCCCCCCCCGAAATTTAGGGGGGGGGGGGGCGGAGCTCCCCCCTTAATTTTTGAAAACGTTAAAAAAGCAGGGATAAACGTAGATAAAGCTGTATAATACACTGTTTTTGGCCTAATAACCTATTATCTAATGTTTTTAGCGGTAAAAACATGTTTTCTTAGTTAAAAATTACATAAGCACACATTGGCAGAGCCTGGATTTCACAAAAAAAGGAATTTAGAGACGTTAGTTTCAGACCCCTTGGCTAAACCCACATTGTAAACCAAAGCACATGAGCAGCATCTCGGCTCCATGTTTTCTAGGGTACCTACCTATATGAAAAAAATCCGAGCCAATGCTATAGGCGGCAGGAAAATTTAGGAGGGGGAGGTACATAAATCAACCAATATGACTGTTTGTTTTGCTTTCTGTGTAGTACTTATTACTTATAAAAATTATTGTACTAACTTTGAAATAACATTAGCATCAGGCAACATAAATAACGAGATATATTATGTATGTATACTATAGAAAGTGACCGCTGAGCGAAGCGAAGCGGAACAAATTTTTGGTTTTCGGGGTCCGTTGGGGTACTAAAATTATTTTAAATTTTGGCGCCGAGCGATTAGCGAGGCGCTAGAAAATTTTAAATTTTTAGCCTCTGAAAACCCCCAACTTTTAGTATCTGGCGACCATTTCGGAGGGGGGAGGGGCGGCCGCCCCCCCCCGCCCCACCACTATCCTTATTTTTCCCCCTGTCCGACCGTTTGGGGGGGGGGGCCCCCCCCGGCCCCCCCCCCCCCCTGGCTACGTCCCTGACGGGGGGGGGGGGGGGGGTTTTTCCCCTCATAGAATCCGCACAAAAATAGCAGAAGACGGCGTCGGTTTTAATTGATGGCGGAAACCGAACAACGTTCCTAACGCCTACTTCAAACGGGCAGAGAACGGCGGAATTCGGGAGGAGAAATTTTTTTCTTAAATATTAATACAGAAACTTCCCTGATGCCTTCCAAAAGCATATTAATAGTCAAAAAAAAACCAAATTTTCTCCGCTTCGCGGTAGTTTAAATCGACAATTTATCTCAGTTTTTCGATTTTCAAATCGATTTTGCCGCTCAATAGTTAAGGCATTAATGTTAAATAAAACTTACTATAAACATTATTAACCTTTTATTAACGTTTTAAACACAATGTTTTAAATGGATAGGATTTAAAAAAACCCTAAATTTTGTTTTAATTATCATCTGGAATTAAAATTTCTAAGTTGTATCTTAGCGCCTTAAATTAAAAATTTTCTCCTCTGGAGGGCATCTGCCCCCCGGACCCCCTGACAGGGGCTCCGGTCTTTGGTACCCCGCTGGGGGGCTCTCGCCCCCCGGACCCCCGTTTCTGGGGGGCTGCCGCCATACATGGGCAAGCTCGTCACGGAGTGGGGGGTTTAAACCCCAAATTTGGGGGGGGGGGGGGGTTAAAATATGAGACACGCAAAATACCCATATCGTTTTTTTTTCTGAGTGCATTTTACCCATATCGCTTTTTTTTGATTTTGAAGGAAAACATAGGTTAAAAACATCGAATTTTAGGTAAAAAAGCCTTTTCTTGCATTTTTGAGCTTTTTATTGCTTAAAACATCGTCATTTTGACCGTCAAAACTTGAGTTTGAGAGGCGGCTTAAAAGTCATTTTAAAGACATTTTTTTCTTCATTTTTCCAAAATTGGGGGAGGTTAACTTTTTCTCCCCACTTACTGAGTGAGGGTTAAACCCCACTTCTCAGAATTTGGGGGGGTTAAGCCCCCCCAACCCCCCCCCCGTGCCCATGTATGGCTGCCGCCCCCCTAGACCCCCCTCAGGGTTAGTATGTACCCCCAGACCGCCGCCCCCCGAAATGAAATCCTGGGCATGCCACTGGAAAAAAATTTGTAATTTATGATCATCGTCTTTTTCTTCTAATTTTTTATTTCAAAAAAAAATAATTGCAATCATCGCTGGCGGGGAGCACCCACTTTTCAATTTATCCTAATTCCACGGTGACAACTATAACTAGAGACACCTGGTAAATTTTGTAATTTATGTTTATCACCTTTTTCTTCTTATTATTATTTATATTTTAAAAAAATACAATTCCAATCATCGGTGGTGCGGGGGTGCCGCACTGAAATTCCCAGCCCACAGCACCGCGGCAAATATCTTCTAGAGAACGCGGGTAAATTTTGTAATTAATGTGAATTATCTTATTATCAGACCTATACACGGTAAGGCGATGCCCCCCCCCCCCGTTTTATTTGACTTTTTACCGCTGTGCCCCCCGTTTTATGCCGCCTCCCCGCTTTGAAAAACTAAAAAACACCTTGTATGACTGTGCCCCCCCCCGTTTTATGTCGCCTCCCCGCTTTAAAAACCTAAAAAAATACGTTATTTTTGGGAACATTTTTTGGACCATTTTGAGCTAATTAACATTATGTAAGGTTTTTTAAAGAGGTTTTTTTTTTAATTCAAACATAAACAAGTTTTATATGTATATTATTTTTATATTGATAGGTTTTAATCAAACTACTGCGTTTTTATTGTTTTTTTTTTTTAAGTATGTAATCGTAATGTTATTAACTTGTTGTTATTGTGAAAATAATAATGAAAGGAAGCCGGTTTTAAAATGTTTTTTCCACAAACTGGCACTTAAAACAACACTGAACAAATATTAAAATATTAAAAATGGTAAAACGCGAAATTCTTATGCTTTAAATACAATGAAAGCACAAAACCAGTTTCCCCAAAATAGCCGTTTTTTTCAAGTTTTACCCCCCCCCCCCCCCACTTTCGACCGCCACATTTATTGAAAAAAGATTAGATAAAAATTTGTTTAAATTATTGTATTGTTATATGGCGATTAAAGACAGAAATAATTTGAAATAATTTATTCTCCGTTTTAACCTAATAAAACACAGTAAGTCGTAAGTGGGTAAAAACTTTAACCATTTACGTAAAGTAGGTTTTTACCCACTTACGTTAAACTTATTGACGAAGGCCTGTGCTTTATCAGGTTGAAACGTAGAATAAATAATTTCAAATTATTTTGTTTTTTAATCACCATGCGACAATACAATTTTAACAATATTCCAACAACAGGACAGCTCTAAAGGACTCTGTACTAACAGATAAAAATTTGAAAAAAATCCACTTTAAATATAAAACAAACTTTAATGAGTATTCAAAATGTGCACGTACATTAAATAGCTAATACATGAAAGACAATTGTCACTACCTAAAACAAATGCCTACTTTTTACTAGTTGAATTCTGCGACATATCGCAAACCAACACAAGAAATAAATGCTCAAATAAGCACGGAGTCGAACCCGTAAAAAGCTGGTGCCCCTTTAAAACCGGAATCGTCTTTATGGACTAAAAGCGGGGACACGACGGTGAGAACAGCCTTGCTGGCGGAGTACAAGCGAAAACGTCAGGAATCCAAAGCACATAAAAACAGCGGTGGAAGGTCTAGTTCAAAGTTGAAAAACCAGACTGATAACGATTTGGAAAACTACGGTGCTGTGTCATTTTTTAAAAGTTAGAAATTACAGAAAGAAAGCTGTTCATCTGAAGAAGCTCTTCAGTCTTCGAGGTGGATATTAGGATTTTGAACTTAATCTGTATGAACGCTATCTGCGACGTGACCGTAGAATGAATCTTTGTTGAAATACACAGAGACTTGAAGCACAATATGGTCAAAGCAAAGACACGAAACTGGTTTTTGACGCAACCATTTGTTGAAAATTATATTTTTATAAGCTCGATGTAGTTTAAAATGTAAAAAAAATTTAAAAATTTTTTCATTTAAAATGTAAGTATACATCCGAAATCTAGCACTGTAATCACTGTAAAGCCGCACGTGAACAACGCACGTCGAGGCTGTGGCGCAGTGGCAGATCTTACGTCTTGCATACTGAAGGTCCTTGGATCGAGTCCCCGCTGAGACACACTGCATTGTGATTGTCATTGTACTGTCACACTGACTCTGACACACTGCATTGTCAATAATGGTATTTTATGTGATTGAAATTCGTTGGAAAATAAAATGCTAAGTAAAATGCTATAAAATAGATTCTCACTAACATTCTCCGCAGTTTGGATATGTTAATAAATTATCGATTTTGTAGGTAGAATATAATTCAATAAATATTATTAACAACATAAGAAAATATTTTTACGTAATAGATCATACATAGTAAACTTAAAGTATTAGCTTTTATTTGTAATTTTAATTTTTATGACCAATAAAGACAACTAACATGTTTATTTTTATTTGGTTTATATGTAATATTCTACTAATATAACGTTTTGTCAAGTTAGTATACGCTCATAAAAAAACGTTATTATTTTGAAGAAAAGATCATAATGGTTTCAATTTTTTTAACGCGATTAAAATTTGCAATATGTTGTATTTTTTATGGGCTATTAAAAATTATTTTTGACGTTTAATA
The DNA here is from genome assembly GCA_030248175.1 of Microlaimidae sp. YZB2_3. Lineage (NCBI taxonomy): Eukaryota > Metazoa > Nematoda > Chromadorea > Desmodorida > Microlaimidae > Microlaimidae sp. YZB2_3. Next base: position 18,533 of record JASAMX010034939.1, on the reverse strand, counting down.
AGTTTTGCAAATATAAAAATCGATACAAAAGTTTTGAAAAAAACCTGTTTTTAGCAAACTACACGAAGTAAAAAAACTTTGTGCCAGCAAAAACTGAAACAAGTGTCCTTAAAACCGGAAAATTAATAATTCATATTATTAGCACCAATTTAAAAAAAGGGAAAAAGGTGTAGATGCTCAGTTTGCGTTTTTTTAACCCGTTGACAAAAATAGTTTTACGAATTTCCGACGATTTGGATTGAATATTTCCATGTGTTAACTAGCTGTTTCAACGACGGTATTAATTGATTCATACATCAGCGAAACAGTATAAACCTAATATTCCGTACGCGGCCATTCAGAACAGAAACTTTTTGTCAGAATAAATATTTTTGCAGCGCACGTATTGTTTAGTATAATATGACTTTGAATATAAAATATTGTATATTTTGACAAATTATTATACGCTCATAAAAAAACGCTATTATTATTAACAAAAAGTCATAGTGGCTCCAACTTTTTAATGCAATGCAATTAAAATTTGCAATATGTTGTAGTTTTTTATTGGCTATTAGAAATTATTTTTGATGTTCACTAAGTTTTGAAAATATTAAAATTAAATATAATTCTACGAAAAATCGATACAAAAGTTCGAAAAAAACCTGTTTTTTAATAGCATAATACACGAAGTAAAAAATTTTGTGCCAGGAAAAACTGAAACAAGTGTCCTTAAAACCGGAAAATTAATAATTCATATTATTAGCACCAATTTAAAAAAAGGGAAAAAGGTGTAGATGCTCAGTTTGCGTTTTTTAACCCGTTGACAAAAATAGTTTTACGAATTTCCGACGATTTGGATTGAATATTTCCATGTGTTAACTAGCTGTTTCAACGACGGTATTAATTGATTCATACATAAGCAGAACAGTATAAACCTAATATTCCGTACACAGCCATTTAGAAACAGAACTTTTTGTCAGAATAAATATTTTTGCAGCGCACGTATTGTTTAGTATAATATGACTTTGAATATAAAATATTGTATATTTTGACAAATTATTATACGCTCATAAAAAACGCTATTATTATTAACAAAAAGTAAGATTAACTTAGCACCAATTAAAAAAAAGTGAAAAAAATAAGTGTAAATGCTCAGTTTAGGTTTTTTTTAACCCGTTGACAAAAATAGTTTTACGAATTTACAACATTTGTTGATTAAATATTTTCCATGTGTTAACTAGCTGTTTCTACGACGGCATTAATTATTTCATACATGAGCGAAACAGTATAAAGATAACTATTCCTTACGGGGCGCATTTAATACGGAAACTTTTTGCCAAAATATAAATATTTTTGCAGCGCACGTATTGTTTTGCTATTTTACAGTTAGCTTCTCATGCGATTAAAAGCGTATTGTTGCTACAAACGGCTTTTTGACACCGAATATCCATATCTAAAGTCTTAAAAAGCTTGAAAAAATTGGATATAATGTAAGTTGATTGATGGTGATGGCAGCATAAATGTAGATAACAATGGTGATGCAAAACTAATAGATGATGGGCGAAATTAGTCCTGGCCGACTTTAATTCAGATAACCTACTTAACAAATATTTTCATGAGCATATCGTTTGATGAACAGTCGATTTGTATAATATTGTAAACTGAGTATAGAAAGTTTTTTTGTACACATTTTTTTCTAAAAATTAATAAAATCCAAGCACCACAAGCAAATAATAAAAGCGATTATTACAAAAAAAATTTGAAATAAATTGGCATGTTTAAAACAGCTATAAACTTCTAATGATACTCGAAAAACTCGAAAATGAGACTCAGAAATCTTAAATAATTTAGAGTCTTAAATAAACAATTTTTGGATGGGAATCTCAAAAGAGTTATTTGATGTAATAAATTTTATTAATTCATAAATTTGTTTCTATAAATGTTGTTTTTTTAACGATTAATTATATTTGCTTGGCACATGATTGTTTTTTTATAAACTATATTGTTTTTTTTATCATTAAACGTTTGAATATCATTCTAAATGGAAATAATATTCCTTTAGACTATTTCATTTAGCGTAAACTGCAGTTTTAGAAAAATTAAGCAAAACGCACGCAAGAGACACACACGCACGAGCACCAACGTTTAAGTTAAATTTCAAATTTTTAAAAATGGGCAGTTTTTTTCCAAGTACATGATAGAGATCATTTTAATTGTCCATTTGATCCAAGTAGTTTTATAATTTTATGGCTAAACACAGGATAAGATTCCTTTATTTTGCATTAATTTAATGTTATTTTTTAACATTACATTGTGTAGTACAGTAATGAAATGAAAATTTTTTATGTATTCTGAAAAACACCGAGCAGCATTGGTATAAAAAAGAGTTCTTTACATAAATCATAAATAAATCATAACATGAACACATAAATAAATCATAACATGAAATAACATCAATACAATTCCATACAAAAATCACTTGGTTTGATGGGCTATCAAGTTAGGATCCCTTAGGATTTGTATGTTACTAATACTAAAATTCATTAAAAAAATAAACACCTGCAATGTCCCAAACTCAACACATTGAGAAAGTATAATAAAAGAAGGGAATATATAGAGCCGCCACGAATACTTATATCATGTGTCTATAAAATTTTAAAGAATTCATCAAAACTGACCTTATTAATCAGAAATTTAAAACTTTTCAGGGTTGTCTGTTTCATTTGACGGTGTTTATGTGTCCAACTTCAGGGGAAAAAAGAAAACAAGTCAATATAAGTTTTTAGCTTTTGGTAAAAATAATTTTAAATTTATGGTTGTTTTTGCCTTTTAAACGTCCGTATTTTGAAAATTCATCGAAGTTTAAATCGGCTTTTTTTGTTTATTATATTAAAACACATTATCATATCAAAACGAATTCTGTGTACTTCAAGTGAATCTAATTTAATTTAAAAAATTTTAGCCTTGGTTTGTAGATAAACTTCTAAGACAGACCACATATTTAAAACAATCTTCGTGTAAAATAGTGCTGGCTGAATATGTTTTAATTAATCTAATGTCTTTAAGCAAATAAGGAGACCAAACTTGACTACCATATCTCATTTATAGGTCTGGCAAAAAATTTTAAAACAGTAAAAAAAAGATTTGTTGTTGGAAAAGAACGAAAGAGGATTTTAATTACTGAAAGTGCTTTGGTGGCAATTATGTTACAATGAACGCTTGGCTTCAGTTTTGAAGTTACAATAATTCCCAAATCCCTAGCTTCAGTTTCAACTGTCAGCTCTTTGTCTTTTATTATTTATGTCATATTACAAACAGTTTGTAACACTCAGTTTTTTATTTTATTAGTTAAATCATTAATGAATAATAAAAACAGAAGAGGTTAAAGAAACATAGCTTTGTAAAATAATGTTTGTAAGTAATGAATGAAAGTCACCTATCACTACAGGGTTGCTGGAAATTGTGCAGGAATGCACCTATCCAGTCTAACAAGTCACCCATTTATACCATATGCTTGCAGTTTTTTTTTAAATTTAGGTTTTGCAGAACGAGTCAAAGGCCTTACTAAAATCGATAAAAATCATGTCTATGATTGTACACTCATTAAATTCATTTAACTAGTCGTTAAACGATTCTAAAGCACAAACAAGTTGATCTTTAGTTAGAAATCCATGTTAATCTTTTGATATTAAATTTAATTTTCTTAAGTAGAAAAATATTTGATCAGAAATGCAACTTTCACTTTGCAAGCAATACAAGAAGAGAGATGGGACTATAATTGTTTGCATCACTTGGGCATCTTTTTTTAAAATTCGAATAACTTCAGCTAAAAGCCAGTTCAGTGGTAATTTATGAATTCTGAAAAGTAACTTCAATATTAAAACATAAGAGTGAAGCTAAAGATATAGCTAAGTTTTTAACACTATTGGAAGAACTTTATCAGAATTATCTACTTGTTTTTTTTGTGCTTTCTAAGCGCTTTTAAAATAATTCCTGGGCTAAATGTAATGTTTTTTAACTCAATATCTGGTGGAACTTTAGAAGAATGTTTTTTATAATTTGATTATCGCATTGCTCAAATGCATCAAATGCTAGTTTTTTTTCAATAAAGGAATTATGCTATTTTCTTTTGGTTTTTTACATCAATTTCTAATAAACTTGAACAACTCGTCCTTGTCAACACTATTTAGAATTTTTTGCTCACGTTTTCTTTATTCAGTTTGGTTACTTCTGCTTTAAAATGTCTATTTAATTTTTTATATACGTTAGTGTTAAATGCGTCTTTTTTGTCTTTTTGTGTTTTCCACATTTTTTTTTTCTTGGTAAAGTTTTAATCAGGGCCATAATACGCCCCAGGGCGTACTAAGGCGCCCTCAGTTATAGGGTGACATGGTTCCAAATTGTGCTACAGGAAATTATGTAATTAGTTATGTAATATGTTTTTTTATTTACTTATTTATGCTTATTGCAGCACCACTTGTCTCTGACACACCTTTATTCTATTCCAGCCGATTATTGCAAACTACTCGTATTCAGACCACGTTCTATTTATACTTACAATTATGATTTACCCCCTTTTTCTAGTTAAGCGAGGCTTGAAAGCCGAGGATAAATTGAAAATTAAAAATTCATCCCAAAGGCACTAAACATGAGAAACATTTTCCTGATCGAAATTATAATTTTTTATCGATTTTTGTTGTGATATGTTAATTAGTTTTTAAGTGATATAATAATTTGTTTTTTACTAGTTTTAATTATCAGTCACGGGAAAAAAGGCCTGCTACTAGAATTATTTATACAAAGTTTCAATCCTATACTGGAATTATTCAGGGATTTTATGCAAGGTTTAAAGAAAAATGGGACATCATGTGGCTATATAACTTCAACAAAAAAATTTTTTTTATAAATGTTACGTTGTATTAAAGCTATTTTAAAGGTGCAGTATACTAATTCATGGTGTATTTTTTAATGGTGTTTAATTAATACTAATCGAAGTATCAGGTTACACTGAGAAAAAAATGTATTACACCAAAACTTAATTCCCAACGGTTAACGAGTTATTAACGAGAATACCGCTTAGCTATTTCCAATGTTGTTTTATACAACATTTTTAAAAAGAAAACAGTTTCACTAAACGGATATTAAGAGAATTTAAAATAGCTAGGGTACCTCAAAGCTTAAATTTTAAATTTGGTTCAATTCTGAAAAGTATTAAATGAATAATGCCATTTTTAAAACATCATATTCCAAAGATTTGGGTGTTTGATTTATGGTGTGATTTTTATTATTACAAAATGTAGAATTAAAAGAAGTGAAATGTCTTTTTATAATAATTTTCTTGTTTTAAAGCAAAACATAAATATAGCTAACTGATAATATCAAAATAACAGCAAAAAAACACACCAATTGTAAAAACAAATTATTTTTTGAAATGACACTTAATGATTTAATAGTTTTTTGAATTGAACCAAATTTAAAACTCAAGCTTTTTTTACCATGGCATGATTCCTATTACGCTTTATTAGTATTCGCTCTGTAGAAATTTTTTCTTTTGAAAAATGGCGTAAAAAAGTAATATTAGAAATAACCAAGCAGTAATATTCTTGTTAAAAACTCTTTAAACGCTGAGAATTAATTTTTGATGTAATAAATCTTTTTCAGTGTGACCTAATACATCGATTAGTATTAATTAAACAGCAATAAAAAATACACCATCAATTGGTATACTACAACTTTAATTGAATACGAAGAAAAGATTTTACTCATTAAAAGTAGCTTTGTCAATATTTGGAATAATATAGTTAAAAAATGTAGATTATTTCACATGTTATAGTAAAAGTTTTTAAGGTGATATGGTCCCAAATCAAGGTGTGCCTTATTTAAGGTGATATGGTCCCAAACTACGTTATAGGTACTTAATTATATGATTAAATAATATTTTTTATTTATGTTATTTATATTTTTTAAAGCACCACTTGTCTTTAGCACACCTTCATTTCAAGCTAAAAAACATATTCGTTGCAACCTACTTTCATTCAGTCTGCTTCATACTTATTCTCACAATAAAATTTTCGCTACCTTTCTTGATATGAGTAAATATGGTTTGAAGGCCCATTTTTCCTGGATAAGTTTGTAATTAAAGTTTTTGTCCCGCCCAAGGAACTAAAAAATGAGAAATATTTCTAGATCGAAATTATAAATTTTCCAACGCTTCTTGCCTTGATACTTGTTAATTTGTTTTTTTACTGGTTTTAATTATCAGTCACACGAAGAAAAGGTTTGCTACTAGTTTTATTAGCATATGCTTCAATCTATGGTTGATCAATATTTTGGGTGTTATCGAAAGTTATAAATGTTAAGGGTATATCAAATGTTATCTTCCAAAAGTAGAGCGAAAATAACCAGGCGCTGAAAATTTTGGAAAGCAAAATTTATTGAAAATTTCAGCTCATACAGGAATTAAACCCGTAATCTCCAAAATGAAGACTCTAGACACTGCTATCTATGACACCATAGGCCAAACAAGAAAAGGGAAAAGATAATCAACTTATATTAACATTTGCCTTTTGCCGTTGGCACGGGAGGGACACAATGTGCCAGCACCCCTTCCCCACAAAAAGAAAAAGCTGCTCTCAGCCTTTTGGGCTAGATCCCAAACCCTTCCACCCCCTCCCCCCAGCCCCCGGGTCAACCGTAGCACAGGGGGTACACTGGTATACAGATTCGGTGGTATGTATAAACGGTCACCAAATATGTGATGACCCAAAATAGAAGCGAAAATAAACAGGCGCTGAAAAATTTTGAAGCCAAATTTTTGAAAAATTTCGACGATACAGGAATTGAACCTGTAGCCCTTGCAAAATCGACTTCCATTACACCATCAGCACAGACAAGGAAAAAGGAAGACATGGTCGCACTTTTGTTAACCGCTTTTCTAGCTTTTTGAGTTTTCATGGAAGGGACACAATGTGTCACACAAAAACTTAAAGCACTTTTAGTCGAATATAAAAAAATTTGTCATCATAAGGAGCACTTTCTTATATCTTGGAAATACTTCATAAATATGATAAACTCAAAATTACTTGTCAATACAGTTCGCTCAAACTTCTCAACCAGGAACCCTAAATTTTAAACACAAAACATTTATTCAAATTCAAAGCGCATTTTTACAAAGAAAACATGTGCATATTTCTAGAGATAAGTAGCCTTTCTCGGCCATACGGCTGACGACTCATTCTTTCCTGTATTTTTCAGATTTATTTGCTTATTTTTTTAAATATTCAACCTTTTTGTGATAGTCCCTGGACGGTACACTTTGCAACAATACTGCGTTTTGTCCAATTTGTGTTGTGGTAGTGGAGGAGGGTCCTTCCCTCTTAGGTAAAACTACATTCTTAACATGGAGGTGACACCCCCTTACAATACTTCACCAAACTATAAGCTTTCCCACTGATATACCATTTAGCTATCTAATGTGTTTGTGGTTGGTGAGGAAGGTCCCCCCTTTGATGAAACTGTGTTTTCCAGCATAGAGATTCCTGGGGTGTATTCCTGTCATTATAACAGCAAAATGGTGGAATACCTAATATGACGTTTCCTAAGGTGTCAGTTTTGCAATGATATTTCATTTAGCCTACTCTGTTTAGTAGATAGGGAGGAGGATCCCTCCCCGTTTTGGTGAAAATTTGTTGTCCAGCATTTAGAGTGTTTGTTGTCTTTTTTTAATTTAACCTTACGATAGTCAAAACCCTCCCAATTAAACGGAAGTTGTTCAGTGTTAAATATCTTCAGAGTTATGAAGTTATAGAGTCACTTTTAGCCAATCAGAGACTTAGGAAATAAATAAAGATCTCTCACATGCGATATTCTGGCTTTCCATTGACTAATTACTCCTACCGATAAGTTTGAGACAATTCAGAGACAAAAAATTTTAGTCCAAAGTCCATGGGGTTCCTTTATGGGAGAAATGCATTGTGCCATCCAAAATTTATTCTCCATGCAAGATGTGCATGCAGTTCAGAACTTCAATGCTTGTATGATGTCCCCGGACTGTAAGCTTTGCAATGATATATCATTTAGCCCATCTTTTGTGGCTGGGGAGGAATTTCATTCGTCTTTAGTAAATGAAAACGTTGCTCAGCATAAAGATATCTATGTTCATCTTTTCAAAAAACTGTGGCGCCTAAATTCGGCAGGGGATCAGCTGTGGCGCACGTTTGTCCGCCTAGGAAAGAAAAGGGAAAGAAGAAGTTAGAAAATCTGTCACTTACGCCCTAGCGGGCTTTTGTTTGTCGCTGCGAAGTTCGGTCTTTGGCGTCAGCCAGATAAAGGTGTACTCAGTCGGATCCGTTATCAGTTAGTAATTGAGTAGCTTTTTAGTTGGCGAAGAAGTAAGTAGGGGCTACGCCGACTGAGCTCTCGTCTAAACTGCCAAACACGGATTTACGGTATTTAAGTTTATTGGCGGCCAACCAAGGTATTACCAGGCCAATAATCGCTACACAGAAAATGAGGGGTAGGGCCTGCTTTACGGACGGCACCTGTTGGGGAATTTCTACTTAGCCTATTGTGTTACTTAAAAAAGGTATGTTTACTATGTTGTTTGTGCTTAGCCTAGGTGGGAACTTAACTAATAAATTGGGGCGCTTTTTGGATAGCCGAAGCTGCGGGCAGTGGAGGGGTGAGAATATAAAAAGGAGGCTGAGAGCCTACTTAACACAGTTTTGTAGGTTGGCGCCTTTAAACGGCAAAAACCCCGGAAACCTGCACCGAAGGCAGACTGATGAGTATGGTGTGGGTGGGTAACCAAATAGCTAACCCTTAAGTTAAAGAGGGCCTTAGCTTAAGCAAGGGGAGGAGAAGGGGAGAACCTAAGCCACCACTAAGCTAAGGGGGGCCCTATTAGCTAACTAAATTTAAGTGTCTACAAAAACAATCTTACGGAGCTAAGTACTGACTACCTCAGGACTCAATCGGACCGACTAAGCCACGATGGGCCAGTTTTACCCTGGCTGAATCAAGATCGTATTCACGCCTAAAAACTACGGGGCAAGTAGCCGTCAGGTTTTATTGACTCTTCAAGCCCCCCTTCAGAAAAACCGCACCAACTAGCGTATTATGCGACGTTGGTAACTTTTTATATCCGGAACAATTGCGGTTTATTCCCCCCTAGTCACCCGGCGATTACTTGCGGATTGATGGAGTAACGATCGTAGTTCAGCCAGGTAAAATGGCCCACCGTGGCTTAGTTGGTCCGATTGAGTCTGAGCTAGTCAGAACTAGCTCCGTAGGATCGTTTTTGTAGATACTTAAAGTTAGTTAGCTTAGGGCTCCCCTTAAGTTAGTGGTGGTTTAGGTTTCCCCTTCTCCCCCCTTGCTTAAGTTAAGGCCCTCTTTAACTTAGGGTTAGTTTCGGGTTACCCACCCACACCGTATTCATCAGTCTGCCTTCGTGTAGGTTTCCGGGGTTTTTGCCGTCTAAAGGTGCCAACTTGCAAAACTGTGTTAAATAGGCTTTAAGCCTCCTTTTTATATTCTCCCCCTTCACTGCCCGCAGCTTCGGCTAACCAAAAAGCGCCCCAATTTTTAGTTAAGTTCCCACCCAGGCTAAGCACAAACAACATAGTAAACATACCTTTTTTAAGTAACACAATAGGCTAAGTAAAATCCCCAATAGGTGCCGTCCGTAAAGTAGGCCTACCCCTCATTTTCTGTGTAGTGTGTATTGGCCTGGTAATACCTTGGTTGGCCGCCAATAAACTTAAATACCGTAAATCCGTGTTTGGCAGTTTAGACGAGAGCTCAGTCGGCTAGCCCCTACTTAGCTCTCGTCAACTAAAAGTACTAATTACTAACTGATAACGGATCCGACTGAGTACACCTTTATCTGGCTGACGCCAAAGACCGAACTTCGCAGCGACAAACAAAAGCCCGCTAGGGCGTAAGTGACAGATTTTCTAACTTCTCTTCCCTTTTCCTTCCTAGGCGGACAAATGTGCGCCGCAGCTGATCCCCTGCCGAATTTAGGCGCCACAGTTTTTTGAAAAGATGAACATAGATATCTTTATGCTGAGCAACGTTTTCATTTACTAAAGAGCGAAATGAAATTCCTCCCCAGCCACAAAAAGAATGGGGCTAAATGATATATCATTGCAAAGCTTACAGTCCGGGGAATATTATACAAGCATTGAAATTTAAAAAAAACTGCATGGACATCTTGCATGGAGAACAAATTTTGCATGGACAACGCATTTTCACAAAAGGAACCCCATGGACTTTGGACTAAAAATTTTTTGTCTTTGAAATGTTTCAAACTTATTGGTAGGAGTAATTAGTCAATGGAAAGCCAGAATATCGCATGTGAGAGATCTTTATTTATTTCCTAAGCTCTGATTGGCTAAAAGTGATTCTATAAATTCATAACTCTAAAGATATTTAACACTGAACAACTTCCATTTAAATGGGAGGGTTGTGACCATCGTAAGGTTAAATTAAAAAAATAACATAAACATCCTAATGCTGGACAACAAATTTTCACCAAAAGGGGGAGGGATCCTCCTCCCTATCTACTAAACAGAGTAGGCTAAATGAAATATCATTGCAAAACTTACAGCCCAGGAAATGTCATTATACATTTCATTTTGTCATAATTACATAATACACCCCAGGAATCTCTATGCTGGAAAACACAGTTTCATCAAAGGGGGGACCTTCCTCACCAACCACAAACACATTAGATAGCTAAATGGTATATCAGTGGAAAGCTTATAGTTTGGTGAGTATTGTAAGGGGGTGTCATCTTTATGTTAAAGAATGAATTTTTACCAAAAGAGGGAAGGACCCTCCTCCACTACCACAACACAAATTGGACAAAACGAAGTATCGTTGCAAAGTGTACCGTCCAGGGAATATCACAAAAAGGTTGAATATTTAAAAAATAAGCAAATAAATCTGAAAAATACAGGAAGAATTAGTTGTCAGCCGTATGGCCGAGAAAGGCTACTTATCTCTAGAAATATGCACATGTTTTCTTTGTAAAAATGCGCTTTGAATTTGAATAAATGTTCTGCGTTTAAAATTTAGGGTTCCTGGTTTATAAGTTTGAGCGAACTGTATTGACAAGTAATTTTGAGTTTATCATATTTATGAAGTATTTCCAAAATATGAAGAAAGTGCTCTCAATGAATGACAAATTTTTTTCATATTCGACTAAAAGTGCTTTAAGTTTTTGTGTGACACATTGTGTCCCTTCCATGAAAACTCAAAGCGCAAGCGTTAATAAAAGGCGATTATCTTTCCCCTTTCCTTGTCTGGCTTATGGTGTAATGGAAGTCGATTTTGGAGGTTACAGGTTCAATTCCTGTATCGTCGAAATTTTTCAATAAATTTGGCTTCAAAATTTTTCAGCGCCTGTTTATTTTCGCTTCTATTTTGGGTCATCACATATTTGGTGACCAATACATACCACCGAATCTGTATACCAGTGTACCCCCTGTGCTACGGTTGATAGACTGGCTTCTTTGAGCTGGTGGAAGTGTTTGGATTGAATCGAAAAGGCTGAGAGCAGCTTTTCTTTTTGTGGAAAGGTGTGGCACATTGTGTCCCTCCCGTGAAAACTCAAAGTGCAAGCGTTAATAAAAGTCGATTATCTTTTCCTTTTTCTTGTTTGGCCTATGGTGTCATAGATAGCACGTCAGAGTCCATTTTGGAGATTACGGGTTTAATTCCTGTATCGACTAAATTTTTCAATAAATTTTGCTTCAAAATTTTTCAGCGCCTGGTTATTTTCGCTTCTACTTTGGAAGATAACATTTGATATACCTTAACATTTATAACTTTGGATAACACCCCAAAATATAATCAACCATAGATTGAAACATAGTGTAAATAAAACTAGTAGCAAGCCTTTTCTTCGTGTGACTGATAATTAAAACCAGTAAAAAAACAAATTAACGTATCACGGCAAAAAGCGTTGGAAAATTTATAATTTCGATCTAGAAATATTTCTCATTTTTAGTTCCTTTGGGACAAAACTTTAATTACAAACTTATCCAGGCAAGATCGGCCTTCAAACCTATCATATCAAGAAAGGTAGCGAAATTTTTATTGTGAGAATAAGTATGAAGCAGACTGAATGAAAGTAGGTTGCAACGAATATGTTTTTTAGCTTGAAATGAAGGTGTGCTAAAGACAAGTGGTGCTTTAAAAAATATAAATAACATAAATAAAAAATATTATTTAATCATATAATTAAGTACCTATAACGTAGTTTGGGACCATATCACCTTAAATAAGGCACACCTTGATTTGGGACCATATCACCTTAAAAACTTTTACTATAACATGTGAAATAATCTACATTTTTTAACTATATTATTCCAAATATTGACAAAGCTACTTTTAATGAGTAAAATCTTTTCTTCGTATTCAATTAAAGTTGTAGTATACCAATTGATGGTGTATTTTTTATTGCTGTTTAATTAATACTAATCGATGTATTAGGTCACACTGAAAAAGATTGTATTACATCAAAAATTAATTCTCAGCGGTTAAAGAGTTGTTAACAAGAATATTACTGCTTGGTTATTTCTAATATTACTTTTTTACGCCATTTTTCAAAAGAAAAAATTTTTACAGAGCGAATATTAATAAAGCTTAATAGGAATCATGCCATGGTAAAAGAAGCTTGAGTTTTAAATTTGGTTCAATTCAAAAAACTATTAAATCATTAAGTGTCATTTCAAAAAAATAAATTGTTTTTACAATTGGTGTGTTTTTGTTTGCTGTTATTTTGGTATTATCAGTTAGCTATATTTATGTTTTGCTTTAAAACAAGAAAATTATTATAAAAAGACATTTCACTTCTTTTAATTCTACATTTTGTAATAATAAAAATCACACCATAAATCAAACACCCAAATCTTTGGAATATGATGTTTTAAAAATGGCATTATTCATTTAATACTTTTCAGAATTGAACCAAATTTAAAATTTAAGCTTTGAGGTACCCTAGCTATTTTAAATTCTCTTAATATCCGTTTAGTGAAACTGTTTTCTTTTTAAAAATGTTGTATAAAACAACATTGGAAATAGCTAAGCGGTATTCTCGTTAATAACTCGTTAACCGTTGGGAATTAAGTTTTGGTGTAATACATTTTTTTCTCAGTGTAACCTGATACTTCGATTAGTATTAATTAAACACCATTAAAAAATACACCATGAATTAGTATACTGCACCTTTAAAATAGCTTTAATACAACGTAACATTTATAAAAAAAATTTTTTTTGTTGAAGTTATATAGCCACATGATGTCCCATTTTTCTTTAAACCTTGCATAAAATCCCTGAATAATTCCAGTATACGATTGAAACTTTGTATAAATAATTCTAGTAGCAGGCCTTTTTTCCCGTGACTGATAATTAAAACTAGTAAAAAACAAATTATTATATCACTTAAAAACTAATTAACATATCACAACAAAAATCGTTAAAAAATTATAATTTCGATCAGGAAAATGTTTCTCATGTTTAGTGCCTTTGGGATGAATTTTTAATTTTCAATTTATCCTCGGCTTTCAAGCCTCACTTAACTAGAAAACGGGGGTAAATCATAATTGTAAGTATAAATAGAACGTGGTCTGAATACGAGTAGTTTGCAATAAAAATGGTTTTCGGCTGGAATAGAATAAAGGTGTGTCAGAGACAAGTGGTGCTGCAATAAGCATAAATAAGTAAATAAAAAAACATATTACATAACTAATTACATAATTTCCTGTAGCACAATTTGGAACCATGTCACCCTATAACTGAGGGCGCCTTAGTACGCCCTGGGGCGTATTATGGCCCTGATTAAAACTTTACCAAGAAAAAAAAAATGTGGAAAACACAAAAAGACAAAAAAGACGCATTTAACACTAACGTATATAAAAAATTAAATAGACATTTTAAAGCAGAAGTAACCAAACTGAATAAAAAAAACGTGAGCAAAAAATTCTAAATAGTGTTGACAAGGACGAGTTGTTCAAGTTTATTAGAAATTGATGTAAAAAACCAAAAGAAAATAGCATAATTCCTTTATTGAAAAAAAACTAGCATTTGATGCATTTGAGCAATGCGATAATCAAATTATAGAAAACATTTCTTCTAAAGTTCCACCAGATATTGAGTTAAAAAACATTACATTTAGCCCAGGAATTATTTTAAAAGCGCTTAGAAAGCACAAAAAAAAACAAGTAGATAATTCTGATAAAGTTCTTCCAATAGTGTTTAAAAACTTAGCTATATCTTTAGCTTCACTCTTATGTTTTAATATTGAAGTTATTTTCAGAATTCATAAATTACCACTGAACTGGCTTTTAGCTGAAGTTATTCGAATTTTAAAAAAGGATGCCCAAGTGATGCAAACAATTATAGTCCCATCTCTCTTACTTGTATTGCTTGCAAAGTGAAAGTTGCATTTCTGATCAAATATTTTTCTACTTAAGAAAATTAAATTTAATATCAAAAGATTAACATGGATTTCTAACTAAAGATCAACTTGTTTTGTGCTTTTAGAATCGTTTAACGACTAGTTAAATGAATTTAATGAGTGTACAATCATAGACACTATTTTTATCGATTTTAGTAAGGCCTTTGACTCGTTCTGCAAAACTAAATTTAAAAAAAAACTGCAAGCATATGGTATAAATGGTGATTTGTTAGACTGGATAGGTGCATTCCTGCACAATTTCCAGCAACCCGTAGTGATAGGTGACTTTCATTCATTACTTACAAACATTATTTTACAAAGCTATGTTTCTTTAACCTCTTCTGTTTTTATTATTCATTAATGATTTAACTAATAAAATAAAAAACTGAGTGTTACAAACTGTTTGTAGATGACATTAATAATAAAAGACAAAGAGCTGACAGTTGAAACTGAAGCTAGGGATTTGGGAATTATTGTAACTTCAAAACTGAAGCCAAGCGTTCATTGTAACATAATTGCCAAAAAAGCACTTTCAGTAATTAAAATCCTCTTTCGTTCTTTTCCAACAACAAATCTTTTTTTTACTGTTTTAAAATTTTTTGCCAGACCTATAAATGAGCACGCAAGTCAAGTTTGGTCTCCTTATTTGCTTAAAGACATAGATTAATTAAAACATATTCAGCCAGCACTATTTTACACGAAGATTGTTTTAAATATGTGGTCTGTCTTAGAAGTTTATCTACAAACGAAGGCTAAAATTTTTTAAATTAAATTAGATTCACTTGAAGTACACAGAATTCGTTTTGATATGATAATGTGTTTTAATATAATAAACAAAAAAAGCCGATATAAATTTCAATGATTTTTTTAAATGGGGACGTTTTAAAGGCAAAAACAACCATAAATTTAAATTATTTTTACCAAAAGCTAAAAACTATATTGACTTGTTTTCTTTTTTCCCCTGAAGTTGGACACATAAACACCGTCAATGATACAACCCTGAAAAGTTTTAAATTTCTGATTAATAAGGTCAGTTTTGATGAATTTTTTTAAATTTTATAGACACATGATATAAGTATTCGTGGCGGCTCTATATATTCCCTTCTTTTATTATACTTTCTCAATGTGTTGAGTTTGGGACATTGCAGGTGTTTATTTTTTTAATGAATTTTAGTATTAGTAACATACAAATCCTAAGGGATCCTAACTTGATAGCCCATCAAACCAAGTGATTTTTGTATGGAATTGTATTGATGTTATTTCATGTTATGATTTATTTATGTGTTCATGTTATGATTTATTTATGATTTATGTAAAGAACTCTTTTTTATACGAATGCTGCTTGGTGTTTTTCAGTATACATAAAAAATTTTCATTTCATTACTGTACTACACAATGTAATGTTAAAAATAACATTAAATTAATCAAAATAAGGAATTTTATCCCGTGTTTAGCCATAAAATTATAAAACTACTTGGATCAAATGGACAATTAAAATTACCTTGATCACGCAATCTTGGAAAAAACTGCCCATTTTTAAAAATTTGAAATCCAACTTAAACGTTGGTGCTCGCGCGTGTGTGTCTCTTGCGTGCGTTTTGCTTAATTTTTCTAAAACCGCAGTTTACGCTAAATGAAATAGTCTAAAGGAATATTATTTCCATTTAGAATGATATTCAAACGTTTAATGATAAAAAAAACAATATAGTTTATAAAACAATCATGTGCCAAGCAAATATATTTAATCGTTTATACATCAACTTTTATAGAAACAAATTTATTAATTAATAAAATTTATTACATCAAATAACTCTTTTGAGATTCCCATCCAAAAATTGTTTATTTAAGACTCTAAATTATTTAAGATTTTGAGTCTCATTTTCGAGTTTCGAGTATCATTAGAAGTTTATAGCTGTTTGAAACATGCCAATTTATTTCAAATTTTTTTTGTAATAATCGCTTTTATTATTTGCTTGTGGTGCTTGGATTTTATTAATTTTTAGAAAAAAATGTGTACAAAAAAACTTTCTATACTCAGTTTACAATATTATACAAATCGACTGTTCATCAAACGATATGCTCATGAAAATATTTGTTAAGTAGGTTAACTGAATTAAAGTCGGCCAGGACTTAATTTCGCCCATCATCTATTACTTTTGCATCACCATTTGCTATCAACATCACGGTCTGCCATCACCATCAATCAACTTACATTATATCCAATTTTTTCAACTTTTTAAGACTTTAGATATGGATATTCGGTGTCAAAAAGCCGTTTGTACAACAATACGCTTTTAATCACATGAGAAACCAACCGTAAATAGCAAACAATACGTGCGCTGCAAAAATATTTATTTTGACAAAAAGTTTCCGTATTAAATGCGCCCCGTACGGAATATTATCTTTATACTGTTTCGCTGATGTATGAAATAATTAATGCCGTCGTAGAAACAGCTAGTTAACACATGGAAATATTTAATCCAAAATGTCGGAAATTCGTAAAACTATTTTTGTCAACGGGTTAAAAAACGTAAACTGAGCATTTACACTTATTTTTTTCACTTTTTTTTAATTGGTGCTAACTTATGACTTTTTGTTAATAATAATAGCGTTTTTTATGAGCGTATAATAATTTGTCAAAATATACAATATTTTATATTCAAAGTCATATTATACTAAACAATACGTGCGCTGCAAAAATATTTATTCTGACAAAAAGTTTCTGTTCTGAATGGCCGCGTACGGAATATTAGGTTTATACTGTTTCGCTGATGTATGAATCAATTAATACCGTCGTTGAAACAGCTAGTTAACACATGGAAATATTCAATCCAAATCGTCGGAAATTCGTAAAACTATTTTTGTCAACGGGTTAAAAAACGCAAACTGAGCATCTACACCTTTTTCCCTTTTTTTAAATTGGTGCTAATAATATGAATTATTAATTTTCCGGTTTTAAGGACACTTGTTTCAGTTTTTCCTGGCACAAAATTTTTTACTTCGTGTATTATGCTATTAAAAAACAGGTTTTTTTCGAACTTTTGTATCGATTTTTGCGTAGAATTATATTTAATTTTAATATTTTTCGAAACTTTTAGTGAACATAGAAAATAATTTCTAATAGCCAATAAAAAACTACAACATATTGCAAATTTTAATTGCCATTTTACATTATTAAAAAAGCTTCGAGCCACTATGACTTTTTGTTAATAATAATAGCGTTTTTTTATGAGCGTATAATAATTTGTCAAAATATACAATATTTTATATTCAAAGTAGTCTTATACTAAACAATACGTGCGCTGCAAAAATATTTATTCTGACAAAAAAGTTTCTGTTTCTGAATGGCCGCGTACGGAATATTAGGTTTATACTGTTTCGCTGATGTATGAATCAGATTCGTCCGTCGTTGAAACAGCTAGTTAACACATGGAAATATTCAATCCAAATCGTCGGAAATTCGTAAAACTATTTTTGTAAACAGGTTAAAAAAACGCAAACTGAGCATCTACACCTTTCCCTTTTTTTAAATTGGTGCTAATAATATGAATTATTAATTTTCCGGTTTTAAGGACACTTGTTTCAGTTTTAGTTGGCACAAAGTTTTTTTACTTCGTGTAGTTTGCTAAAAACGGGTTTTTTTTAAAACTTTTGTGACGAGTTTTTATATTTGCAAAACTTATTTAAACGTCAAAAATAATTTTTAATAGCCCATAAAAAATTGAGCATATTGCAAATTTTAATCGCGTTAAAAAAATTGAAACCATTATGATCTTTTCTTCAAAATAATAACGTTTTTTTATGAGCGTATACTAACTTGACAAAACGTTATATTAGTAGAATATTACATATAAACCAAATAAAAATAAACATGTTAGTTGTCTTTATTGGTCATAAAAATTAAAATTTTAAATAAAAGTAAATTCTTTAAGTTTACTATGTATGATCTATTACGTAAAAATATTTTCTTATGTTGTTAATAATATTTATTGAATTATATTCTACCTACAAAATGGATCCATTTATTAACATATCCAAACTGCGGAGAATGTTAGTGATTATCTATTTTATAGCATTTTCTTTAGCA
>JASAMX010034937.1:0-41575 GCA_030248175.1 Microlaimidae sp. YZB2_3 | reverse complement strand
TTCTGTGTACTTCGTTCAGTTACGTATTGTTCTTAAAATGTGTTAGCGTATTAAAAGCTTTGCAACACAAAACTAAATGAGTAAAAAATGTTATAATGGTAAAACGAAAAATTTATACTTTTTGGTAACACCAATACTTACTACTGAGCTTTATATAGTTGATAATTTTTCTGTTGAAATCTGATAGCAAATTTAACATCAAATTTCCAAATTTTGATGAAAGGATAGTGAAAGAAAAAAATTACCAAGAATTAGTTTTTGGCAAACGGTGATTAGATTTTTTTGAAGATAAAACACCTTGATAAAATTTTATTAATATTGCAAGCTATTTAAAAACGTAAACGTATTTATGACTCCCGTTTTTTTTTCATTTTTTAGACCCAATGTATATTTCTTTTTGCGCGTTATCTTTGTAAATTAACTAATTTATTGAACTATAATTTAATTAACAGAAAATGGCCCCCGGTAATAATAATGGATTAATGTAACTTATTAATATTAAAATTGTAACTATAAATAAAAACAAACTTACACGCATAAGTGAGCTTGATGTTTTTTTACACTGTCAATATAATCTGTTAAGCAAGTTTCTAGTATTTTATTTTCAGTTTTTGTAACATTAAGAATACAATCAAAATTTTCTAGAAGCACTAAAAAATATCTGTGTATATATTTATATATAATTCTATATTAGCATTCATAAAATTTTTTACCACGTTGATTATAATGAATATAAGCACTCGGTTTTGGAAAGAAGTAGTGGATTTTTAAAAAACCAACCGATTTCTAAGTTTTTAATTATTTTAAAATTGTTTTTAAACAAATCTTAATCCTACATTAGTAAAGTAATTAACTATTTTATGATAATATTGCCGATCGTTTGGTGCAATTTTCTGTAATTTTGTTTTTTTTATTTAAACGGCAAGCATTGAAAATTAAATTTAACCACTTAATAGAAGCGGTTACAATATTGCTTTAAATTTAATGAACGGTTGAATTTAAGCTCCCGGTGTTAAATTGTTTCAAAAGAACGCAATTAATTGGTTTTAATGTGGTGCAACCTTGATTTTAAGTTTTGTATAACTAAACTTAAAAATAAACCTAACTTTGCACAAAGTTTAGAAGTCTTTTAAAAAACATTTAAATTTTACATTTAGCAAAAATATCGATTGATTTACGTCCAGTTTTAACGCTTTTACGTTTTAATAAAAAGAGTTTACGCGTAAAAAACCCAAAAACATGGCATGAAAAACAAACCAACCGTGGGACCAAAAATATATAACTTTGTTTTAATTGAATAAGAAAATAAGAAAAGTAAGTTAATGTATAAAAAACATATTAAAATCATTTTCATAAATAAAAAGTACATTTTTTATAATTAGATGGGTTATTTTTATCTATTTAGATTAAGGTGCGTAAATTGTAATTTTTAATATATTTTCCATAATTTGTGATTTTAAATATTTTTTTATCAGTTGTTCACGCTGAATAAACGTTTTTTTTTTCAAAAAAATTAACCTAATTACACCCAAAACCGTAAGTCGTAATTCTTGTTAATATTTTTTTATAATCAAACTTTAAAAATAAATTTTAGCTTATTTCTAAACTATAAAATTTAGTAAATAATATGATTGTTTTTATTACATATGTTTTTTTAAACCTAGAAGATAAAGAATTAAGCTAGTACAGTTAAAAAATATCAGTACGGGTTCTTTAAGTTGATATATAATTATACACATGCACACGATTTTTGTCAGAATAATTAATTTTCTACTTTCAACAAAGAAAATATGAAAAATTCTTTACCATTGTAAGCTTGTCCACTCTCGTAATTGAGTTCTAAAAACAGGACATGGCTTACACCGACGGCATTGATAATTCAACTGTTTGCTCAATATTTAACTGTGGTGAGCACGAGCAACATATCTCGTTCCCAGGCAGGATACGAAATTGCCATAATCGCTAAAATTGCACCAAAAATCACACAAAATTACATCCGAAAAATTGGAACATATGACTCGAAATTAAAACCAACAAATTATAACATTTTTGTAGAGAAAGAAACGATAAGTTTACTGTAAATTTTGAAGAAATTGTTGAATTTGGTTTTTTGCAAGTTATGAAATTAATCACCTTCACTGAAACACCAGTTGTATTGCCTAGTATGCCAATATACGTCATGTTAGCCATAATGGATAATTACTGTATCTCCTACTTATCTTTCGTAGTATGCAGATCAACCGATCGAAATTTCGCGCGCTTTCGATCGGTTGATCGGCATACTACAAAAAAATCATCGGAGTACGTAATTATTCATTATGGTGACACTTATGTATATTGATACTCATGTATAAACTCGTTTAGTCAAGTCCTGTACAATTATAAATATAATTTAATAAAAATTTATTTCTATAAACATAATAAGAATTTTTAGAGTGAATTATAATTTTTTATGAGAGTGATCTTGTGGCTAAAACCACGACGGTAACCCAAAATAAACTTTTTTGCTTTTGTTTATAACAATAGGACTAATCCTACACTTTAATAGCTGTCTATTTTCGAATGTTCTAATTTGTTTTTGCTAATTATTTTTACTTTTCAATGAGGTATCACCTAAAACTTTTTTTATTAAACAATTAAAACAAAAATAATTGTTTATTCATGTCCGTCATATAGTCACCAATAAAACGCGTTCGGTGCTTTATTTTAGAATTGATTAAAAAGTTCTTCTGTTCATTTTCAATAAACTATTTTGCGGTTCCATCTTCAATTACTTGGTTGAAACAAATATCATTAAAGCCTTATTTATGGAAATAATTGGTATCAGGAATAGCACTAGCATTACCTGCATATTTTTTGAAACCTTTTATTACCTCCGACAGCATTTTCGATCAATGAACCACAAAGTCGGCTACATTCGTCGGCAAAGTTTTAAAACCGTAGTTTTTAGCGTACTCAAAAACACAGGAAACAAATTTAGACTAAATTTTTTTTCGTTAAGACACATAAAAACTGTGTAATCTTTAATATTTTTTTTAAATACAAATTTCCAGTTTTTTATTTCTCTCGAAATGAATTTATAAATTTAACTTTTTACATTTTCGATAACAATTTAAAAAAAATATTAAAGATTACACAGTTTAAATATTATTAACGAAAAAAAAATTTAGTCTAAATTTGTTTTCCTGTGTTTCTGGTACGCTAAAAACTACATTTAAAAATTTTGCCAACAAATGTAGCCGACTTGGTTAGGTTAAATTCAAACTCAGAAACTACAAAAATGTACAGTAACGCTAGTGTATATTTTTTATGATATATTTTCAATGAGGTTTTAAACGAATTGTTAATAAATAGTCAAAGATGAACACAATAGTTTATTGAAAATGAACAGAAGAACTTTTTTGTCGATTTTAAAATAAAGGCCGAACACAGTTTTATTGGCGACTATATAAACAATTATTTTTGTTTTAATTGTTTTTAATAAAAAAAATTCGGGCTATAGCCCATTGAAAGAAAAAACAATCTAGAGGAAAAAATTAGAACATTCAAAAATAGACAAGCGTTAACTATTCGTTATATTGAGGAAGCAAAAAAGTTTATTTTGGGTTACCGTCGTGGTTTTCACCGCCGAGATCACTCTCATAAAAAATTATAGTTCACTCTAAAAATTCTATCAGGTTTTTTTATAGTAAATAAATTTTTTTATTAAATTATATTTATATTGTATAGGCACTATAACTGAAATAGGTTTGTCCCATGAAGTATGCAATATACATCATGTTAGCCATAATGGATAATTACCATACTTGCCTCTTATTTTTTGTAGTATGATCAACCGATCGAAAGCACGCGATTCAATCAGTAGTGTCGTGCTGCCCAAAACAAAATCGGAGTACAGTAATTACCATTATGCGTCAACACTTTTATGTATATTGCATACCTAATATTATAAACTGCGTTTCAGTGAAGAGTCTATTAATTTCACAAATAACTAACCGCAAAAAACAAAATTTGAATTCTTCCAAAAATTTACAGTAAACTTATCGTTTCTTTCTCTTATAAAAATGTTAAATTAGTTCGTTTTTAATTTTGGAGTAGTATGTTCCAATTTTTTTTTGGATGTAATTTTGTGTGATTTTTCGTGCAATTTTAGCGATTTCTGGCAATTTCGTGGGAACGCAATATGCCGCTTGCGTCACCACGGTAAATTTTGAGCAAGAGTTGACGAGGTACCAATGCTGTCTTTCTATGTCCCTGTTTTTAGAAAAAAGTTCAATTACGAAATCAACAAGCTACAATGGTAAGCCCTTTCATATTTTTTTTGTTGTGAAATAGAAAATTAGACTTTATTATGCAGTGCATATTATAATTATATATTGGGTTAAAAGATACCATTAAATATTTTTAGTTTTACTGACTTGATCTTTTTATCTTCTAGGTTTAATATAATTAAAAAACAATCATATTATTACTAAAATATATAGTTTTAAAAATAAGCCTAATTTTATTTTAAACTTTTCAATTATAAAATATTAACAAGAATTACGAATTTATTTTTGATTGTAATTAGGTTAGTTTTTGGAAAAAAAAAATATAGGGCGTGTGGGAGACTGATAAAAAATATTAAATCACAATTATAGAAAATTGACCAGATTACGCATGATCTCAAATCCAAATAAAACGTCGTCATCTGATATGAAATATTTGTTATGAAATGATTTTGATATGTTTTTTATCAGTCATCTTTGTTGTTTCTTGTTGATAAAACTAAAATTATATTTTTGATATATTTTTAGGTGCAGTGTTTGGGGTTTTTTACGCATAAACTTGTAAAACGTAAAACAGACTTGGAACGTAATCAATGAGTATTGTAAATGTGGGAGAGATTTAAATGTTTTTTTTTTAAAAACTATAAACTTTGTGTGCAAATTTAGGTTTTATTTTTTAAGTTATACAAAACTTAAAATCAAGGTTGCACACACATTTCAACACAATTGATGCGTTCTTTTTGAAACATTTTAACACCAGGAACTGCAAACCATTTCTAAATTTGAGCAATATGACTCACTTTATAATAATTAACATTTTCAATCTTTGTAAAAAAACAAAATACAGAAAAAATGCACCAAACGATCGGCAATTTATCATCAAAATAGTTAATTATTTTACTAATGTAATTTATTTTAAAAACAATTTTAAAAATAATGAAAAATTTAATAAAATTAATTCCCCCCCTCAAAATCCACTATTTTATTTTCAAAACCGAGTGCTTATATTCATTATAATCAACGTGGTAAAAAATTTTATGAATATTAATATAGAATTATATATAAATATATACACAGATAGTGTTTTTTATGCTTTGTCAAGAAAATTTTTCATACTATTCTTAATGTTACAAAAACTGAAAATAAAATACTAGAAACTTGCTTAACAATTATATTGACAGTGTAAAAACATCAAGCTTATGCGTGTAATTATTTGTTTATAGTTACAATTTTAAATATAATAATTACATGAATCCACTATTTACTGACCCAGCAAGTTTCTGTTAATTAAGAAATTATAGTTCAATAAATTAACGTTGATTTTGCAATAAACAAATGCGCAAAAAGTGGGTTGCATTGGGTCTAAACTTAAAAAAAAAACGGGGAAAAATTCATTAAAGATGTTTATGTTTTTAACAAAAAAAATAGCTCGAAAAATAAAATTTTTATAAAATATTTATCTTAAAAATCTAATAATAGCCATTTCGACTTAAATTCTTGGTAATTTTTTTCTTTTTCATATACTTTCAATTATTAAAATTCGGAAATTTAATGTTAGAATTCTGTAATATACAGATTTCAACAGAAAAATTATCAACTATAAACTCAGTAGTAAAAAATATGTACGAAAGTATAAAATTTTCGTTTTACCATTATAACATTTTTTACTCATTTAGTTTTGTGTTGTTTTCATGGCGGCCTTTTTTGCTACATCTCCCGGCGGCGCGCGGAGGGAATCTCCGGCGGGAAGAAAGGAAACCGGCCCGTCTTTGTTTTTTTCTCTTTTTGTCCTTTGGATGCCTGCGCGTTTTGCTTTTTTTTTGCGAATCAGGGACCCATATGATAATATAGCCTATTTTGGTTTTCCGGATCGCCCTGCTCCGGGGCCTCGCAAAGATGTGGGAAAAAGAAATAAAAGTTTTTTTGATAAAATTGATTCGGATGGTACTTGTTCAGTTACGTATTGCTCCAACTTATTACATTTAATGTTTTTACGGTTTTTTATGCTTGATGCTATGATTTTTCCCCAAAATCTTTGTACTGGGGCCGGTTGCATAAAAATCCCTTAGTAAAGTGAAAAAAAAAATCCCTTACGTTTTCCTTTAAATACAGTAATCTCCCTAGGTTAAGTTTTTCCTTAAGTCGGTTGCACGTAAGCGGTTTCCCTTAACCTTAACTTAGGGCGTACGTACTACAACGCAGGGGAATTTTTGTTAACATTTCAAACTAAATATTGCTGCAAAAATAAGTTTAAGCACATAAAAGTGCAGACATTTATATTAACACATTAACACAGTATAAAAAAAGAATTCTATTTTAAATTACTTGAAAAACAACTTTATTTCATCAATTAATCTTAAATCGACAAATTATTTTCATTTTTTATTCGGAATTAGGGTAACTGACTTAATTTCGGCCACTTTTTTTATTTTTTTGAATAAGTTTTTTCTGGATTTTTCAATCAAGCCAAAATTTGGCCTAAAAATCAAACAATAGCTATATTTGTTATTCCAGTGCAAAATTTGAATATTTCTGTTACACTTAAAAATCAGTAAAGGTTTAAACTTTTTTTTAAAGTGGCCGAAGTTAAGGCGCGTGCCATTTATTTCGGCCACCTACAAAAAACTGGCTATAACTATTGCTTAAACGAACAATAAAAATTTCTAAAGGTTGCAAATTTACCCTTAGGTATTGTTCTCGGTACATATAACTTAATTTTTCCCGTTTACGAACTTTAATAGTTATTAGCAAGACTTTAAATAATTATGTCAAAACCTTAAAAAACAAGTTTTGATAATTTGTATTTTTTGTTCAATTTTTATTTTTGGCTTTAAAAACGTCAAAACAAAGTCAAACGAGCAAAAAAATTCTTTATAAATACGGTAGTACAACGATATTTAAAAACAGCAAAAAACGGCAAGTTTTTTCACCTAAATTTTCAGGTGGCCGAAATTAACGGAATCTTAAAATGCGCAGTTAGTTAAACAAACTGCAAAATGATTTTGAAGAAAATATCAAAACAACAAAATAAACAACTTTGAGCCTTAAATAGAAGTTATTTTAAGGTTATATATTGTTTCGTTCTAAATTTGATGCAATTTAAACACAAAGCAAAAATTAGGAAAATCACAAAAAATTCACTTTTTGTATGAAAATGTTGATAATGTAGAATAACAAAAATAAAAAACTTTTGCAAAAACACTTTATTCAACATTAATTCAGTTACTTCTGTGCTAGTTCTTTTGTGTTTTAAAAATAAGCCAATTTTCTAACACCCTAAATTGGTGGCCGAAATTAAGGCGTGGCCGAAATTAAGTTAGTTACCCTAGGTGTTTTGTCGGGGTTTTTGGCTTGAGTTATTAGATTTTTTTGATAAAAACACTTAAAAACCAAAAATAAATGTATTCTGTAAATTAAACATTTTATGCAACCGGCCCCTGAAAATTAAATTTTTAAAAACTACGAAGTGCATTAGTTTGTTTAATTGGGTCGGCGATCCCTTCACGAAACAATATGCCTCTTTTAAATAAATTATTCTAATATTTTAAAACTTAAAATAATACAAACAATTACTTTATTTAACATCTATTTCAAAAACTTAAGCGACTTTATGATTATTTAATCATTACAAAAAGCTTTTTTTTTCTAATTCACCCAACAAATTATGAAAAAATCTAGACTACACAAAAAAATGCTTAAAAAATGCATCAAAAGTTACAAAAGTACTTGCACTCTTTTAATATTGTAATTCAATCGCCAGTTTCTGAGAAAATTGTGTAAACATTATTTAATTATAAAAATTTTTATTTCGCTGAAAGACCGCTTAACCAAAATTTTTTTATGTTAAATGGGACCATAACATGATAAAAAACCGAAATAACAGAAGGGAAGCGATATTAACATTAATTTCTGGGCGATCCTTTGCAATTAACAGGGATTTCTTAATTAAGACGTGTAAGTCAAAGGCGCAGTGACTACGAATTCCGAAATTGATAGAATTTACATTAGATTGACATTTTAACATATGTTTAAAAATCTCACTTCTTTCGCGTTAAACAATTATATTACCGGCAAAAGGGTCACTCCCAGAGTTACCAGGGTTTGCGAGCACAAAGAAATAAGCCCGTTTTACCGGTAATATAATTGTTCAACGCGAAAGAAGTGCCATTTTTGAACACAAAACTACATTCTCAATCTAATGTAAATTCTACCAATTTCCGAATTCTTTGTCACAGCGCTTTTGACTTACACCTTCTAATTGAGGAATCCCTGTTAATTGCAAAGGATCGTCCAGAAATTAATGCTGATAAAAAATTGCTAAAAATATAATACGAGACCACTTAATTAGCGAATAAACTATAATAATTAACCATCAAAATACTACAACTACGCATAACAATACACCGTTAACGATATTGTTACATATCACAGCCATGTAGTTTATTTTTTAGTCAATATGCATCTCTGAATCATTATTAAAAATATAAGCACTCACTGCTCTACAATTTAGCCCTGCAATATTCAATTAGGAAAAAATTATGTTATTGAGTACATACATAATAAAACTGACCTTAAAATAGTTTTGATATGTCCCGTAAACCATTGGAATAGGATTTTGCCTGGAATTAAATTGAATGTAGGCGGCGCACGTGAGAGCATATAACACATAATAATTACTTCGTAGTTCAGCATCAATTAGTATTGGAATTTTAAGGTTTTGGGCTTTCTAAAAGCAGAATAATGTTTAACTTCTCAATGATCATAATAACATTTGTGGTGTACAGATAGAACTACATACCAAACACTACGGCAACGGTGAGCTTATTTAGGAATAAAAAAGCTGATATAAATATTCACTTAAAGGTGCCGTGCGGACTCATAGTTTTTGCCTTCGATCTTAATTATTTTTTTGTAAAAAACAATAGTCCACAAAAATGTTTTCATCAAAATATATCCACTGGTTCAGGAGATATTTGCATACTTTGCAAAAAAATTTGCAAAGTATACAAAAATAAAGTTAGAGATTTTAACACTAATAAAGAAACAAAAATTTTAAATTCAGGGGGTTTAAACAATTTTTATAAATTTGTTAATAGTAAAATTAAAACAAAACAAACTATCCCACTAATTAAAAGAGACGATGGGACTTTTGTAACTGAAAAGTTTGAAAAAGTTAAACTTTTTGGTAATTATTTTGCTTCCGTTTTACTGATGATGATAATACTTTACCAAATTTTAATCCACCAAATATTGGGAAATTGGACAACATAGTATTTACCACAAAAAAGGTATTTAAAGCCATAAAAAAGCTCCCAAACAAATTGTCTTGATCATCTGACTGTTTTCCAGCTTACTTTTTAAAACGCTTGGCTAAAGTTATTGCTGCACCTTTGGCAATAATCTTGCAGATGTCTTTTGATTTTGGAGAATTACCACTTGATTGGAAAATAGCTTTATTAAACTTACTGTTTAAAAAAAACTCCAAAAGCCTAAAAGAAAATTATCGTTCAATTTCACTTACATGTTTTTCTTGTATAAACTATGGGAACAGCTTGTCAAAGAAGAACTTCTTGTCTTTTCCCATATCATTTTGTCAAGGTTTCAACATAGTTTTAAGGCAAAAAGTTCTACAATAACACAGCTGTTGGAAACTTTTAATGAGTTGACGCAGGCACTAGAAGATAAACTTCTAATTGATGTCATTTACTTGGATTTTGCCAAGGCCTTTGACACCATGTCACATCAAAAATTGTTATATAAGTTGGAAAAATATGGTGTTTCTGGTAAATTTTTAAAATGGATAAAAAAATTTTAGTTGGGCGGGAAATTAAAGTTGTAATGAATGACTCAGTATCCAAATAATTTCCTGTAAAAAGTTCAGTTTCTCAGGGTTCTTTTTGGCCCATTTCTTTTCCTTATATTAAATGATATTGTTGATTGTGTTAAGTACTCACAAATTAGGCTCTTTTCAGATGATATAAAGTTGTTTGCAAAATCTGGTAACAAGACTGGTAATTACAATTATCTGATCATAAATTCAATTCAAAATCATAGCAAAGAGTTAATTTGTTAATATAAGCTTGGTAATAATGCACTTGCAACTACAGAATTGGTGCGTGACCTAGGTGTTTATATATCTCATGATATGTAATTCTCTAAACACTGTGAAATCACAGCAAAAAAAGCATTTAGAGTGAAATCACTAATTTTTGGAACATTCAATTCAAACTCTAGAAATAATCTCCTCAGAGCGTATAAGTCATATGTTAGACCAATTTTGAAGTACGCTAGTGCAGTTTGGAACCCTTATTTACAAAAAGATATAAACATTTTGAAAAAAGTGCAACAAAATTTCACTAGGAGGTTGTTTTATAAATGCAAGTTGTTACCTGTTGGTTATGAACAAAGACTGAATTACCTAGGTTTAGAAAAATTAAAGGACCGAAGAGACAAAACTGATTTATATAAATGCTTTAAAATTATACATAGCTTAAACAATTTGCAAGCCAATGATTTTTTTAAGTTTAACCTGCAGCCCACCCGTGGTCATCCGTTTAAATTGGCAGTTGAAGATAACCGAATTAATGCAAGGAAATTTTCTTTTGCAAATAGGGTGGTTATACCTTGGAACAATCTGATCCCATCTCAAGTAACTGTCGATTCTTTGGATGCATTCCGGAAAAGTTTTAAAACTGACTTAAATAAGCGCTCTTTTTGAGCCTTTAAAGTCATTTCAGGTAGCTATGTTGATTTTGTTAGAATTGTATGTTATGTTGGCGGCGATTAAGTCGCAGATTTGACGTTGTTGATGATAAAAAAAAAGAAAAAAAGAAAAAGAACAAAAGAAAAGATTAATGAAATGATGAAACAGTAGAATTAAACTATGCACAGACTATGCTTAGTAAAATATTAATTCTGTTATCTGATCATTAAAGATATGACCCCCCAAAAATGGTTTTTTTGACAATTTTTTGCTTGAAAATTTGCTCAATCGGTAAACTAATATAAGTTATAAATTATGCACTCAAAGAAAGCGGCTACTTTCAACTTTAATTTGATACCTCGATTGTTAAGATTGGTACAGTATTTGTCGAGATATTGTGTTTCCCGTGCAAAAAAACATCGACTTTTTCACTAAAAACACCAAACGACCAATGATTATATTTGCCCAACATTTTTGCCTACACTTTGTATTTTTAGCGAAAAAATCATTTTTTGTACGAAAACCGCAATATCTCGAAAAGTACTGCTCCAATCTTAACAATCAAGGTTGATAGTAGAAAGTAGCCGCTTCCTTTGAATGCATGTTTTGTAACTTTTTCAAAATTTTTCGAAATTAGAAATTGGAAATGCATCTGCCATAACTTTAGCACCCGTTCTAAACTGTTCTAAGCTGTTCAGATACCGATTGAGCAATCTTTCAAGTAAGAATTATCGAAAAAACGCGATTTTGGGTCATATTTCCTGAACAACTGGAGATATTTTAATTTAAAAAAATTTGTGAGCTATTGGGGGCAGGGGTAAGGTTTTCACGAAAAATCGTCAAAATCGAAGACAAAGAATTTGACTCCGCACCGCACTTTTAAGATTAATCTTAGAAATTTAACAATTTGAGTTTCATTATTTATGTTAATTTCTAAATAATATCATAATTATTTCTTAATCAAATTTTACTAAATAATTATCGTTTTTCAGTTTTGCATTTTAACCATTTTGGCAATATTAAAAAAATTAACAATCCATTAAATGTCAATTTTAACATACTGTTTTAATATATTTATTTACAAAGACTGAACATGCCGATTGTATTTGCATTATTTTATTATTTGAATGATTTGTAAAATCTTACTTGAAATATTTTTTGAGACAGTTTTAAACCATTAACCATTGCTTTTTTGTCAGTTTCATTTTCTTCGTTAATTTCAGTATTCTATAAATCTTTGACTTAAAACTTATCATAACTTATTAAATTTATTCGCTTTATAATATTAGTAAACCATTTTGTCTGTTTTTTTCATACTTATTGAAATATTAAATAGTATAGTTTTACGGGATTTAACCCCAAGAAATTAGATGTAAGCTGATTAGCTAACAAAACTTCTTTATTCCGACGTTTCGAAGCACAAACTTGCTTCTTTATCAAGGTTTTTAACGTAAGTGGGTAAAAACATTGAAATATTGAAATATTATTCACATGATATTTTCAGCAGGTGAATGACTGACATGGCGTAAAGTTTGTGAGAATATTTATTAATAAAACATTTTTGTTCTTGTGGTATACATTATTTCAGTCTTTTTTCTTGGAAAATATTTGCTTGTTTTAAATTACAGTATAGAAACTATACACCAAAACTTGTGTTTGCAATTCCAGTTTATAAAAAAACTGCCCCAGCAAGACATACAGCTATAAACCGATTTTTCACACCTGTATAGCTTGTAAGATTATCAAAACTTGTATTTCTGAAAAATTGTTTAGTTCTATAAATCTTTATGATTTGATTACTAGAACCCAACATGGTTTTTTTAAGAAACTTCTACCTGTTCTAAACTTCTGGAATCATTTACTGACTGAAACAGACACAATCAATCACAAAAAAATAATTGATATTGTTTGCATATTTTAGTAATGCGTTTGACTTTTTTTTGTCACGTTAATCACGTTCTAAGCTCTCCTTTTACGGAATTAATAAAACTTTAGTTAATTAGATCATTATCATTTTAAGTAATCACACAAAAAATTATCATAAATGA
The DNA here is from genome assembly GCA_030248175.1 of Microlaimidae sp. YZB2_3. Lineage (NCBI taxonomy): Eukaryota > Metazoa > Nematoda > Chromadorea > Desmodorida > Microlaimidae > Microlaimidae sp. YZB2_3. The sequence goes on along the minus strand of JASAMX010034937.1, from coordinate 28,556 downwards.
ATTTTCTTTAAGGTGTGTGTACCGAATGCATGACGGATGAAGAAAATAAATTAAATATATTTATTTCAACGTGTCAAACTGATAAAAAAAATATTCGTCATGACCAAAAAAAATAAAAATGAAATACAATTAAGTAATAAAAACGCGAAATAACGCAAAAGTAAAATTAAATAAAGTTGATTTGTCAGAAAAAACACCAAAGATTAAAATGTAATGATAAAATTAAAAATTATAAACATATTTTTTAAATAAAAGTATATCAACATTTGGAACTAACTTAGACATTTCTATTGTATGGGGATTTTAAAAAAATTGGGATTATTCTTGTCGGATAATATAAAAATATGAAACTCCTTGAAAGCAAACTTTGAAAATTATTATCAAAGTCTAAAAAATTAGAAAAACTAAAAGTGTAGTTAGTATTTAGAGAATATAATAAAATACCTAAAAGAGCAGGATCACTAGAAAATATATGTACACACAGCACGAGTATTTTCAGACAAACAAAGGTAAGCTAAAGGTAAGAGTTACAGAATTATATTGAGTCCTGCTAATATAAAAACATCTTAATTCAAAAATAAACAACGTTATTACGGGCTAATTTTTCAGACTGAGGTGACTCATTTTGATAAAACAGAAGAGAACGTAACAGAAGAGTAGTCTATTTTATTAATTCAAAACGTTAGAATAAATATTTTTACTTTGTTTTGCTTTTATTTGCTATGCATCAGCAGACATACCTTTAAATTAATCCAAACGGATTTTGTGAATTCTTTTTAAGTTATTGTTATGTTACATCCGGTGTTCCTCAGTGCTAATGTTTGATTTCAAAAAATATAAATAACATTAACTATGATAGTTTGTCTAAATTCGAAAGACACATGTAAAGTATGCTGCGGGCTCTATGTGTTTCTTCTACTTCCCTTTGTAAAAAAAATGGTTTATAAAGAGGTTTATACCAAAAAATAGTTTCAGTAATCAAATTATTAAAATCTAGAAAACTAATTAATTGATTATAAATAAAATTTCCATAATCCTACGAGCTATGCAGGTCAGAGAAATTGGTATATAGTTGTATATCTTGCAAAAGCAGCTTTTTTATATACTGGAATCACAATCCCGTGTCTTGGTGCACAATTTGGTTTATTTTAAATATTTACTTTCTATAAAATTTAAATTCAATTCAATTTTTTATACAATTCAAACAAAAAGCCGGGGGACTTGCTTAAACTGAGCAACCTTTCTTATGCAAAGCACTGAGGCGAACGAGAAAGTTTTATTATAAACTTAAATAGTTATACTGTAAACAGCAGTTTCATTTGACCAAATTGTTAAACATAATAACTACCGTTTGTTAAAAATATGTACCAAGGTTGACTGCTATATGATTTAGTTTGAATTGTTTTCCACTTTGTTATTATTATTAGTATTATTATCTAGAACTTACATTTCCTTTCATTACATTAACAAATTCTTTCACGGTTTCAAACAAAGGCACTTTCCTTTTTTTCCGTTCCAATGAAAACCTGTCCTAAATTATTATTTCTAAACTGCTGAGAAATATTTTTATTAAGTTTGATATGGTTTGTACGATTATAATTTTATGTTAATCAGTATATAATAAAGCTTACTTTCGAAAATATTATAAAAATTTGAACACCTTGATTTTAGAAACTTCAAAATGTCCTGTAATATTGGTGATATTCCCTCTTTATTTTACTCCCTGGATATCAAAACGGCAGAAGGGGGTCTAACCGTTTGAGCGCGTTTATTGAAAAATCTTTTTTTTTTGCCTAGCATTCATTAGCTGAACATTTTTATTTATAATTTATAATTCGCATTGTGCAGGACACAGCTAAATCATTTAAAAATGGATTGAAATAACCTGACCCTTTTTTAGTAAAATATTTCATAAATCAAACTTCTAGTGTCAATTCTTTGCGTGGATCTTGAATTTGGTCTTCTTCATCTTTTTTCAAAATCCCAGATTGAAATAATTAAATGTTTATTCTTAGTCATTGTGTTTCATGCTGTAATAATATTCAAGAGTCTTACGATTATAAATTGTCTTCTTACAGGATAGATTGGTATAAAAATCACAATGATAACTAAGCTTGAAGTTTAAACCAAAACCAAAACATTTTATAAATAAGGATCCAGAAAAAATAAAATAAGTAGATCGCATACCACGCAAAACAAATTATTATCAAATTTATCGAACATGATTTTATAGCGTCAAAATTCTGTTGAGGCGTTGAACACTAAACAACGTTCGTTCAAATTTGACCAAGACCAGTTAAAAATTGAAAAAATTGTACTCAAAGAAATTTTTAAAAATTACCAAATCGCACCATTTTGATTGTCAAAAGCTGCTCATGAATTTGCAAATTTTAATTCCATTCTAATAGTTTCAAATTTTTTTATTTTAACACATTTTCGGTGTTATTTTATAAAGGTTATTTTACCAGGCAAGTTGAAATTTTAAAATAGCCTGTTTTAATTTGTATCAAAATGTCCAACCAACACATCAATATAAAACTTTTATGAATCAAACCCGTTGCCAGGATGTACAACTTCAATTTTCCTCAAAAATAAACGTAAAAGTAAATAAAATAATAAGTGTTTTTTATCTCGCGAACACAGACACAAAGACAGAAGATTTGAGCCCATGTGAGTCAAAGTCAATAATTTGTTTTTGCCCACTACGTTAAACAGCGGCGAGGAGTTAAATCACAATGCCGGAAGAAACAAAGGATGATCAAATTGACAGACTGAAAGCAGAGAATGCGGATTTACAGCAGAATTTGACAGATTTGGAGAAAAGGTTCACCAGGAAGGAGGAGGAACAAGCTCCTGGTGTTGATACCGAGTGGGTGGCTTCTGTTTGTGAAAGGTATTGGAACGTCTGTTCCCGATGATCGACAGTTGTTTTAAGCGCATGGAGTTCCGAAGAGAACATGAGACAATGCCGGTCATATCTGGCCTTCCTGAGAGTGATTCCTATGAAAGGGAAAGAGAGAATGTGGCCGAGTTATTAAAGACTCTGGATAGTGGCGATTCGGGCGAGGTCACTCAGCAGAATCCAGTTGAGTTTTTCCGTATTGGAAAAGCTTGTGACCGGCCCAGGCTCCTGAAAAAATAAGTTATTAATAAGTACATCAGAAATAGAGCTGTACGTTCTGGAGGATGACTAAGGGGGTCACTAAATTTGACAAAGTTTATGTGAGGCCGTCACTGAATGAGGAACAGCGAGTCTGTCAAAAGGAGTTGCTGGGCAAACTTTGGAGCTTAGAAAGCAAAACAAAAAGGTTTCACTTCGGTATTCTGCTGATGGTGATCTCTTTTTGTTCAGCATCACTCTCAAGGCTCCCCTGAAGGTTTCAAAATAGAATATTATGCGACCTGATCGCCATTAATTAAAACATATACCAAGTATAAATATTTTGTATATGAATGAAAGAAAGCCTTATTTATGGCGTCATTGATAATTGCTTAATTTGTGAAACGTGACTTACTGATTAACTACAAATGCAATGATTATCAAAAATAGAGAATTTATTGTTTATTGAAGGGATCGACTGCAGCGGCGAGGAGGTGGTGTAATTCTATTAATTAAAATTTTTTTAGAGAAGTTTTAGAGAAGTTGAAATTGAGAAAAAGTATGATGCAATAAAACTAGCAGTTGACATTTTTCTGCAGAATTCATTTAAACTGAGATTGATTGGTATTTATAGAGAACCTAGTACTTGCAAAAAAAGATAATTTAATTTTTGAGCTAATTAGGAATTTAACAGAAAACTTTGTAGGAACCATTGTTTTAATTAGGGATTTCAATCTGCCAGGGGTTGATTGGTCTTTAGTTAAAATAATTTCAAACACACAAAATGAAAATAATTTGTTTGAGTTTAACTATATAATATCCAATAGATATAAAAGAAATACAAAATCAAAAGAAAAAACTTTGGCATAAGCGTAATATTGATGAAAAATCAAGATCAGAGTACAAAAAACCTGCAAAGTATACAAAAATAAAGTTAGAGATTTTAACACTACTAAAAAGACAAAAATTCTAAATTCAGAAGGTTTAAACAATTTATATATAAATAGACGTAATGTGTGTGTGTGTGTGTGTGTGTGTGTGTGTGTGTGTGTGTGTGTGTGTGTGTGTGTGTGTGTGTGTGTGTGTGTGTGTGTGTGTGTGTGTGTGTGTGTGTGTGTGTGTGTGTGTGTGTGTGTGTGTGTGTGTGTGTGTGTGTGTGTGTGTGTGTGTGTGTGTGTGTGTGTGTGTGTGTGTGTGTGTGTGTGTGTGTGTGTGTGTGTGTGCGTGTGAGTGTGCCTGTCTGTCTGTCTGTCTGCCTGTGAGTCTGTGTGTGCCTAACTCCTCCTTAACCACTCAACGGATTAAGGTAAATGAGGTATCGTTGGAAAGCTTATACCTCAGGGAATGTCGTAAAAGGTTTGAAATTTTTGCATTTTCACCAAAGGGGGCACCCTATGAATTTTGGAACTTAAAACATTTTTTGACTCAGAATCGGATCAAACTTATTGGAAAGAGTGATTAGGCAATGTAAAGCCAGAATATTATGATTTTTGGAAAAATGAACATGGACATCTTTATACTGGACAACGTTTTTTCATTAAAGAAGGGAATTACCTTGCTCACCAACCACAAAAAGGATTGGGCTAGATGAGATATCATTGCAAAGCTTACGGTCCGGAGAATGTCATAAAGAGGTTGAAATTTAGAAAAAAAATGCATGGACATCTTTAGCCTGGACAAATCATTTTTACAAAAAGGGGAACCTATGGATTTTGAAAAGTGAAAATTTTTTGTCTTTGAATTGGCTCGAGCTTATTGATAAGAGTAATTATCCAATGTAAAACCAATATGTCATGTTTTTTTGGTAAGATTAACATGGACATCTTAATGCTGGACAACGTTTTTTCACTGAAATTAGGAACGACCTTCCTCTGCAACCAGCAAAAGGATTGGGCTAAATGAGATATCATTGCAAAGCTTACGGTCCGGAGAATGTCATAAAGAAGTTGAAATTTAGAAAAAAAATTGCATGGAAATCTTTAGCCTGGACAAACATTTTCACAAAAAGGGGAAACCTATGGATTTTGGAAAGTGAAAATTTTTTATCTTTGAATTGGCTCGAACTTATTGATAATAGTAATTATCAAATGTAAAACCAAAATGTCATGTTTTTTGTAAGATTAACATGGACATCTTAATGCTGGACAACGTGTTTTCACTAAAAGAGGGATGACCTTCCTCCCCAACCAGCAAAAAAATTGGGCTAAATGAGATATCATTGCAAAGCTTACAGACAGGGGAATGTCACAAAGGGGTTGAAATTTTAAAAAATTGCATAGACATCTTTCCGTTAGACAACACATTTTCACAGAAACAGGGCCCTATAGACTTTGATAGTTAAAAAAATTTTTATCTTCAAATTGGCTCAAACTTATTGGTAAGAGTAATTCACCAATGTAAAGCCAATGTAAATGTAAATGTAAATATCATGTTTTTGGAAAAATGAACATGGACATCTTTATGCTGGACAACGTTTTTTTACTAAACGAAAGAATGACCTTTCTCCTTAACCACAAAGAGGATTGGACTAAATAAGATATCATTGCAAAGCTTGAATTTCAAGGAGTGTCATAAAAGGGTTAAATTTTTCAAAAAATAAATAACAAGGACATCTTTATACTGGACAACGCATTTTTACCAAAAGGGAGAACCTTTCTCCTCAACCACAAAACGGATTGGGCTAAATGAGGTATCATTGCAAAGCTTAGCTTACAGTCTGGAGAATGTAATAAATGCGTTAAAATTTTAAAAAAATAACATGGACATCTTTATATTGGACAACATATTTTTACCAAAGATGGAAGAACCTTCCTCCCCAACCACAGAAAAATTAGGATAAGTAAGGTGTTATGGGAAACCTTATAGTTCAGGGAGCATCATAAGGTGGTTGAAATTAGTAAAAAATTAACCTGGACATCTTTATGCTGGACAACATATTTTCACCAAAAGAGGGAAAAACCTTTCTCCCCAAATAAAATTAGAGTGGGTAACTGAGGTATCACTGTAAAGCTTACAGTCACGGGAATAGCATAAAAGGATTAAATTTTGAAAAAAAGTAAATGAATATAAAAAATGCGGGAAAAATTATTTGTCAGCCGTATGGCTGACACGGGCTACTTGTTTTTATAAATTTGTTAATAGCAAAATTAAAACAAAACAAACTATCCCACCAATTAAAAAGGAAGATGGGACTGTTGTAACTGAAGAGTGTAAAAAAGTTGAACTTTTTGGAAATTATTTTGCTCCCGTTTTTACTGATGATGATGACACCTTACCAAATTTTAATTTTAAACTTTTAATTGATGTCATTTACTTGGATTTTACCAAGACCTTTGACACCGTGTCACATCAGAAATTGTTATATAAGCTAAAAAATAATGGTGTTTCTGGTAAATTTTAAAAATGGATAAAAAATTTTTAGTTGGACGGGAAATTAAAGTTGTAATATTAATGACTCATATCCAAATCATTTTTTGTGAAAAGTTCAGTTTCTTAGGGTTCTGTTTTGGGCCCATTTCTTTTTCTTATATATATAAATGATATTGTTGATTGTGTTAAGTACTCACAAAATAGGCTCTTTGCAGATGATATAAAGTTGTTTGCAAAATCTTCATCTAAAGACTACCACATTCAAACCTTAAGACTTCAAGAAGATTTAGATAGAGTATACAGCTGGTCAAAAACTGGCAATTGCATTTATCATATCATAAATGTGAAATTCTTCATATTCAAAATCATAGCAAAGAGTTAATTTGTAAATATAAACTTGGTAATAATGTTCTTGCAACAACAGAATCGGTGCGTGACCTAGGGGTTTATATATCTCATGATATGAAATTCTCTAAACATTGTGAAATCACGGCAAAAAAACAATCAGATTGACATCATTAATTTTTAGAACATTCAATTCCAACTCTAAAGATAATGTTTTTAGAGCGTATAATTTCTATGTTAGACCAATTCTGGAGTACGCTAGTGCAGTCTGGAATCCTTATTTACAAAAAGATATAAACATTTTGGAAAAAGTGCAACAAAATTTCACTAGAAGGTTGTTTTATAAATGCAACTTATTACCTGTTGGTTATGAACAAAGACTGGATTATCTAGGTTTAGAAAAATTAAAGAACCGAAGAAACAAAACTGATTTATATGAGTGCTTTAAAATTATACATAGCTTAAACAATTTGCAAGCCAATGATTTTTTTAAGTTTAACCTGCAGCCGACCCGTGGTCATCCCTTTAAATTGGCTATTGAAGAAAGCCGAATTAATACATGGAAGTTTTCTTTTGCAAATAGGGTGGTTAAACCTTGGAACCATCTACTCCCATTTCAAGTGACTGTCGATTCTTTGGATGCATTCAAGAAAAGTTTAAAAACTGACTTAAATAAGCGCTCTTTTTGAGCCTTTAAAGTCATATCAGATAGCTATGTTCATTGATAATTTGTTACAATTGTAATTTATATTGGCGGCAATTAAGTCGCAGATTTGATGTTGTTGATGAAAAAAAAGAAAGAAAAAAAATAGAAAAAGAAAAGAAAAATGAAATGATAAAATGATGAAACAGTAGTAATAAACTATGCATAGTAAATTATTAGTATTGTTATCTGATCATTAAAAAAAAGCATAAATTTTGCAATAAGCTTTGCTTTCTAGTGAATTTTGTTTTTTCTAGTAGACCACTCAATATTCAAAAAGTAATACCAGTTTAACGATATGAACATTAGAATAATAATAAAAATTAGAACAAGCACAAAATGAAGATGATATTTTTTTATTACGGTTGGCGCGGCATACCACCAAGCAAAATCAACTCTTGCCCGGTACAAAAAACACGACATCAAGCATTTTATTTATTTTTCTGAACATATTTAGCTCTGAATAATTGTTTTCTCGATAAAAATTATATACCATAGCCTCTTGAGGAAATACACATGTTAATTTGTACTGCAATAGTGCGTGTTGGCCTTGCTGGGTTTTGTTCAATTCATTAGCTTCATCCAAAAACTGAAGCATTAGATCGCAGTTTTTTATTGATTTCGGTTCAAAATCCTGGCTAAAATCATATTTTTTTAAAATTCTTTTATTTACAATTTAAACTAAAATTATGCGGAAACAAAGTGTGCTGTAGCAATTGTTTAGCAAAAAAAAAATTAAGGGCCATCATAATGTATCAAATTAAAACAATTATGATCAAAAATACATAAAAACCCAAGAAAATATGAGGCTGCATCATGAGCAGTAATCCACACAATAATCCACATCAAATTAAAGCAGAATATAGCCGCTTTCTTTGAGTGCATAATTTGTAACGTAATGCTCATTGAGCAATCTGTCACGTACAGAATTGTCGAAAAACGCCATTTTTGGGGGGGTCATAACTCCAGAACCACTGGAGATGTTTTGTTGAAAAAAAATTTTGGGGGATTGGGGGCAGGGGTAAGATTTTTACCAAAAATTATCAAAATCGAAGACAAAAAGTTTGACTCCGGACCGCACCTTTAAGTGTTTCTGCTTACAAAGTTTTGGCAAGAATGTTTAGTCATAAATTTAGTGTACACTCTACCATTTTCTTGGGCTATATATTCTTGCGACTATTTTTAATTACCAACTGAAAATCATTGTTACTATGAAGAATTACGACGGAAATCCAAATGTACAGAAAGGTCTTAAAGAAAATTTTGTAAAATAAAATTAGAAAAAAAGAGGTGAATAGAACCGTATATTATAAAATTCCCGAAAATCCTTCTGAAAAACAATTTTTGCACAATTTTTGAAAAATATGATAGGGTATTTATAATACAAAAATTAAATACAACATAGAGTAAATTGATTAATAATTCATGAATTCGTTAATAAAATAAAACGTATACGTTTCCTCCCGATTTAACTCCTACATTTTACCCTTAAAATTAAAAAAAACAACATTTAATTTTAAATTAAAAAAATATTTTCGAGCGACACAATTAAGGAGTAAATTTGGAAGGAAGTGTACATTTTATTAATAATTTTTTTATTACTATTCAGTTTCTTAATTATTATTCAGTTTATTCTATGGGACATTATTCTATGGTGTATTATAATTATCATTTTATGATTTTTGTTCAAAAATTATATCTCGTAAAAAATCTTTAGGCATATTTTAGCGTCCAGTTTTATCCCGCTCTGCTTCCTTTTACATGAAAAATTCTATTTGAGACCTTTATGTACCTTTGAATTTCCGTCGTTATTCTTTATAAATATTGCTCATTATTATATCGTGCTAATTAGTTTAGTTTTAAAGATTTATCAAACTAAATTCAGTTTTTATTCAGTAAAAAACTGCAGAACCTATAGGCAAACTCGACTTGGTTGTTGCAGTTGTTCAGTAAATAAATAATGAGGAGTCGTGTCATGACGAATTAAATCATAAACTAAAACATTCACATTCATTGACTGTTTTTTTAAACAGTTAAAGAAACCTTAAAATCAAACTAAAAACATTAAAAAAAACCTTGAAAAAAGCCTAAATTTTTTTTTAAATGGCGAATAATTAAACAAAAAAAAAAACATTTTTCTGAAGATTTTTTGCTGACGGTATTTCTTCCGGACACCATAATAATATTCGTCCATAAAAACTGTGTTATATTGGAGACCGTTTTCTAAAAAACAAGCTTATTTTCACCCAATTGTTAATGTAAAATTTTAAAAAATACCACTTTTTTCAAAAAAACGTCATTAAATTGTATCCATTGCGAAAAAATGTGATAAAAACCGATTAAAAATTTTGTCCCAAACAAAATATGCTTTTTGAAAATTTCGGGTATAAGAAATAACGAGAGTAAATCAGGCCACCTACGGTTTCTTTAAATTTATATCCCAAGAAACGATTGAATTGTAAAGAGAGCGATAGGTCCAGGGAGCGAATTGTCCAGAGAGCGAATTGTCTAAGGAACGAATTCTCCCCAATAAAGATTGCGTATAAAAATTGTGTTTGTAAACAATGCTGGGAGCGAATTGGACGGGGAGCGAATTGACCACGGAGCGAATTGCCCAGGTTCCACACGGTACGGGGTCTTTAGAGCCGTAAGTAGGGAACTTGGAGCCGCCGGAAAAAATTTTCATCTTTTTTAGGCTTTGCTTAGGCTTAGGAATAGGTTTTAGCAATGTTTATATTTGGCTCCAAGTTCCCTCGGCTCCATCGACCCTAAACCTTCCACGCCTGCATAACCTACGTTTGGTTTGCCTATAATTTTTATTCTTTGTAGTATTACAAAAATATTGACAATGTGGATTACTGCTCATGGAGCGTGTTTATCTTTGATCGTTCAATAATGTTTTCATTTTTATTCCTCATGAACTAAAAAGTTGAAAAATGTTTTACTTAGCTATGGCAAGCGTGTGACCCATACAAAGATCATACTGGGTGCTCCAGACCTTAACAAACTAATTTTGTAAACAAACTCTGTATCCGTCACACTTTCGTAAAATAAACCATTGGAAAGGGTAAGATTAACTCTCCTCTTTTTGTCATGCATCAAAACCTTTGTTTTTTCTGAGTAGAAATTGTAACTTTACTCGTTTGTGATAAAGTATTATATAAATTTTTTTTTGAAAGATGTGGTGTTTTTGTTCGCAAATATAACCTCCTGCCCCAAATGTAAATGCTATTTGATACTTCTAGTTCAGCAAACAAAAAATTCTAATGCTTATAAAATAGAAATACAAAATAACTTTTAAATACTTAAAATAAAAGTGCTTAACCCTTTGAGATTCTTTCGGCTGCCTATACACAGAAAGGATTCCGCGCCAGTGTTGCTCAATGGTAAACTCCGCGTTTCGTTTTCCGTTCCGCGTGCGTGAAGTTTAACGCTGAACAGCGGTGGCGCGGAATACAGATTTGCTGCGCTTTTTTGACGAAAAAACTCCAAAGGACAAATTCTCGAAACTATTGGCATTTTTAAATTATTGAAATTATTTTTACCTAACACCCTCGATATCTTCCATTGGAGGGCACATCATTAAGCGATTATTCGTTTTTAACATTTTGGAGCTATGATAGGCTAAATCATTGTAGTTTTCACCTGCAATAAATTGACGATAAAAAGTAGATCGGAGGATTGAATTTGTGACTGGTCTTCCAATTAATGGTATGCTGCATTCAAAATTATAAATCTAAAAAATAAATTTTAGTTTGCATTTTTAGCTCATTAGCGCATGGAGAGGTACAAAAAATTGTTTAAAACTTATAAAAAATTAAGGTTAAATTCAGCTTTTGGCTGGGGACTTTTACCCCGCACTCACAAAAGGTGTTACCTGGCGGATCCATGAGCGATTGCCTTTAGAGCTTACTCTTGGATCAGAGTAATGAACCCAGCGAAACATTAGCAAACAGAGTTTGCTATAAACGTATTAGCTTTCGGGGGCTTTAGAAAACTAAGGGTCAACCCCAAGGTTCACTACCGGATCTTTTAAGGTTAAATTCAACTTTTGGCGGGGACTTTCACCCCGCACCCACAAAAGGTGGTACCATGGCGGATCCTTGAGCGATTGCCTTTAGAGCTGACTCTTGGATCAGAGTAATGAACCATGAGTTTGAACCTTTAGTTTTTTAAGGCCCCGCCAGCTGAGACGTTTTTAGCACACTCTGTTTGCTAATGTTTCGCTGGGTTCATTACTCTGATCCAAGAGTTAGCTCCAAAGGCAATCACTTTGAAAAAATAATTACAACATTAAATAGTATATAATTGTTATATTATTTTTTGTTTTACGGTAAAAATTTGATTTGAATCGGCCAAAAACTTGTTTGTAAATATAGTTAAATTTGAATATTTTACTTCAAAAAAATAGCACCCGTAAAAAAATTTCGCCTAACCCGCAAGAACGTCACGATAAGATTAATATTCCAAAAATAATTTTTTAAATAAAAAAATGCTGTTTATATACAAAAAATGTATCTTTAAATTGGCTTAAATGCTGTTTATATACCAAAAGTCGGACGTATCTTTAAATTGACTTAAATGTTATTTAAATAGCAAAAAATAGACGTATCTTTAAATAAAAACATTTCTTTAACATTAAAATAATTTTGCTGTTTAAAATGAAAATCTCCAACCATGACTTTTCAATGTTACTATAAAAAATTAATATAATATACCTTTTCGGAATTTTTAACAAACACTGACCAAGAGCTTGTTTTAATTACGAAATAAGATCTCAGAAGCTGTTTAAGGGAAATATCTTTTAAATGACTTGAGCCAGAATTCGCCACTAAACTCTGGAATGTTTTTGGAATCGTGTAGGTGCTACACACGCGAAAAAATGTGGCAATTTTACTCTGCATTTTTATTTTCGAAATTTTGAATAAAGCAAATACAACGTTAAGACAAAAGTTAACTGGCAAAAAATCTATAATAAACAAATTGTAATTATAATTTTAACAAGTTCTTTCGTGTCTGGAGGATAAACAATAATTTAAACATGCGTGAAAAAACGTGCTCGGTAAACATAGTTCTATTGTGAAAACTAATAGTAAATAGGTGTGAAGAACATGTAAACAATCTTTGTAAATCTTCGCAAAACTGCTGTTTTAAAACAAGTATTCATGCATCCTTATTATAAAAAAATGTCCCAACATACCGATATCAAACAAAACCATGTTTTATTGATATTTTATCAAAAATTAATAATGGAATAAATTAAAATCTACTAGGGAAAACGGTGAAGTTTCTCATTTTTCTATTTTAAAGTAGCATTTAAAATATTTAAAGATAGAACAGAAAAAAGGTGCGATTTCACCACGGGTGTTTTTTTACAGAAAAGATGTGTAGTAGTCCGAGGTGGATGTATGTGGACTATAGGAAATTAGCATTTGCAGTTGTTTATCAAATAGAAAGTTAATACCATAATGATAATGATTTTTATGCGATAAACTAATTATACAACCGGTTGTTTTTTATAGTCGGTTCAAATTCCAGTTGAAAAAGTCATATTCACATTAATTTTTGACCGCTTTTTAAAATATACAATTGTTCGTTACTTTTATAGGTAAAATTGTCCCAGCTGCGACTTTCACCTTTTTGTATACGCCAATAATTGCTCAGAATAGTTTTTCGTTTATAAAATCGACTAATCAATGCAGTGGCAGCAAAACCGTGTCTCGGTACTGTTCCAACTTTTCTTTGGGCGGTAAAGTCGACATTGCATAGAGTAATTCGCGCCTGAGGACCAACAGCCGGAAGCGATGGAAATGGTTTAAACTGTTAAATTGTTGCGTAAAGTTATTATACGGTACATAGTAGGCGAAAAATAAACCAGTCTACGTTTGCAACTACGAGTATTTTACCTTTAAGTAGTTTAATATGCAACCTTCTAATTTAAAGAATGGCATGGCAATCATAAACAGTTCAAAATTTGAGGAAAATAATTTAAAAATTAAAAAAATGGGGATGGTTAAAAATTGCTACAACTGTTTTGTGTAATTGGTTCACAGCAAAAAATAAGCAACTGCAGACGCCTATGCTAATTTATAGTCCACATACAACCATCCACTTCAGACTAGTCCACATTTTTTGTCTAACATATGCCCGAGGTAAAATCAATCTTTTTTGTTTTTTTTAAATATGAGAAACTTAGGGCCGATTTCGACACTCCAGTCGAAGCTAAGCTAACGCGTGTAAAAAAAGCCTAAGAAAAAACCTTAAAATCAAACTATCAATAAATTTCAATCTTAAACAATTCGAAAATTGTTAGATTTTAAGTTTCTTCGGCTCTGTTCACCCCGCACCAAATCAGTCTGTATGCACTCCGCGAGTAGGGTTTTTTTGGAGCTGTAAGCAGGGATTTGGAGCCGTCAAAAATTTTTGTAATTTGGAGCCCTGAAACTGAGTACTTAGAGCTAAAAGTAAAATATCGGTTTGCGATTAGATTTAGGCTTCGAAATAAGTTTGTTATTTTAAATTGGCTCCGAATTCAAGCCTAACCTCAAACCAACTTTTTTTAATATTCAGCTCAAAGTGCGTATTTCCGCGGCTCTCAGTTTCCAAAACTTTTTGACGGCCCTAGATCCTTGGTTTACGGGTCCAAAGATCCCGTACCATAAAATCGCAAGAATTCTTGAACACTTTAAGTCAAACACCAAGAGTACCACCGATTATTCTCCTAAAATATATGTTTTACGTGTATATTTTCATCAAATGTAATCAAAAAAAACCAATGTATATAAACTAAATTTATTACATATAAAAAAATAAACTAGTATGGGAGGTATCACAAAAAGCTGGATAATTTCTTATGTCAACATGAAACCTAGGTTAAGCTTGAAGTAAATTTTTTATCGTTTAATTTGTCTAATTATATCAAAAATATATAATATACCGAAATATAAGTAAAGCAAGGCCATGATAATGAGCTCCTCCATTTAAATGACACCCTCCATTATAATGGCATAGTAGCCATTTTAATTTGTGTAAATTAAAATGGAGAAGAAGCCATTATAATAGCCATTTATTAATTTAATTTCATTTCATATATACTCGCCCAACAGTATTATACTTGTGACTATATATGAAGTGAAATTAAATCAATAAATGGCTATTATAATGGCTTCCTCTCCATTTTAATTTGCACGAATTAAAATGGCTACTATGCCAATATAATGGAGGGTGCCATTTAAATGAAGAGGCTCATTATAATGGCGTACTTTTACTTACTTTTTTTATTTAGGAGTTGAACATTTTTCGGTATTTTTGATTATGTAATCTAATTTTTATTTTCTTTCTAAGGCTAGTTGACAAAACCTGTCCAAAAGACAATTTTAAAAAAAGCAAAACGCCCTTTGGTCTTTTTCCTTTGGACAAATAATAAAAGCTACTCATAATTTATCCTTTGAACCAAATCCAAATAAAAAAAGTCCAAAGGTCAAAAAAGTAGGAACAGGTTGCCCTTTGGACTTTTTCCTTTGGACAAAGCCCAAAGAACGTTTTAACGCTGTGTTTGTCCTTTGGACAAAGACCAAAGGATTTCTTTCTGTGAATTTTGTTCAAAGAACGTTTTGTCTATTTGTCTAAAGGATGTTTTAATTTTAAATTTAATCAGAGCTTTCCTGCGATTGGCCGTTGTGATTCAATTTTTACTTCAAGCTTATCCTTAAGCTATTATTTTTTCATTTTAATCATTGTATAGATTTTTGTACGGTTTCTCGAACTTTTTTAGCATATGCAACTTTGTCCTTGTCATATAGAGTGGCAGCAGCTAAAATACAAAGACTGGAAAATTTACAAAACATATAAAAAATAACTGTATTATTTTGCCAGAAGTAAATTTTTTAAGGAAAATCCACAATAACTAAGATTTAGTTAAAAGAGCTCTTAATAAACTTTTTTAACAAACTTTAGGCTGTGTTAATTTTATATTTATAGCTGATTTATTAACTTAAAAAATTTTTTTAGTCCTTTCCAATTTATAAACAAAGTTTATTTCGGTTTACAGTAGAAAAAAGTATTGGTTGTTTATAAAAAAGTAGCACAAACAAAAACTAACGTAAGTGGATAAAAACGAATGCTTCGAAACGTCGGAATAAAGAATTTTGTTAGCTGTTCAGCTGACATATAATTTCTTGGGGTTAAATCCCGTAAAACTTTATTATTTATCAACAATGGAGCCCTGAAAACCAGTTTTTTTTTGAAAAAATACCTATCATTCCACAGTTGTTACAAATTAGCAAAATTAAAAACTTCAATTTTTGACTACCAAGTTTTTTTTTTCTTTTTTTTCAAAATCTTATTAAAATTAGTATATTATTTTATTAATAATTATGAATTATAGTTGTCCTGATTTTTTTAAGATACCCAGAACCTTTAAATGTTTCAGCAAAAGGTTCAAAGCCTAGTCTTTTGCAACACCGCTCAGTTTAATCGCTATGTATCAAAATTTTGAGGCTGTGGCGCAGTGGCAGATCTTACGTCTTGCATACTGAAGGTCCCTGGATCGAGTCCCCGCTGAGACACACTGCATTGTGATAACGTTCTTTGTTATATGTAGTATTTGGTTGTCAATTAGTGCTGAGTAACATCAGCCCTGCGTATCCTGCTTTATGCGAAATAAATAAATTTTTTAATGTTTTCAATTATACCAAAATCGGGCACTTTTAGCAGTTTTAAAATAAAAACTATCAGTCAATGAATAAAAGGAGAGAATATAAAAGAACGTAAAGGACTTTTAAATGTGTTTATATAATTTTGTAAAACTTTTAAAATTTACTTTTTTCAATTTAATTTTAAAATGATGTAAACTGTCATGTGCAAAAAGTTCCAGTATCGTGTAAAAAGGGACGCAAAGGTATTCAACAGCAAATCATTTTTAGCTTTTATAGGGTAACTTTTGTAAGGTATAATTTTTTGTTATGATCAAATTTTTCTATAATTCATAAAAACAAAAATTTTAGATTCTGCGGATTAAATAATATTTTAGCAAATGCATAAATCTAATCAAAGTTTTAGAGTTTCTAGTGGGTCAAGTCCAAAGACTTTTAAGCGATTAATATAGTTTGTTTTGGAAGAAATATTAAAATAAAAACAATTCTAGTAGTAAAACGACGTTGAACACTTTGAATTAAACAATATTTTTATATAAATAGGGCATCCACACTTGGGATGCGTATTTGAGGGTGTATTTTGACTTAAATGATTTCACAAAAGCATGAAAGTTTTTTTTTGTTTTAAAGCATCGAAGAATCATATTAGATACTGGAAAAGCTTCTTGTTTCATCAGAAATTTTAAAATTACTTAATAAAACAACACTTTATTTTTTTGTGTCACTATACAATTCATATTTTTCCATAGACATATATTGGAAATTTTGGGTTTAAAGTACCAACATGCATTGTACTGCATTTTTTAACTCCAACAGTAAGCTGCCAGTTTAAAGCCCATGAAATTAAAGCATTTGTAGCAATTCGTAAATCAGCATTATTTTCAGTTTCAGCTTTAGTTATAGATTTATAAAACTTAAAATCATTTTCAAATAAATTGCAGGTGACATTTGATTGTGTTTTTGGTAATCATTAATAAATATAGTTCAATCAGCAAAAGCGTTAGTAAAAACTGAGCCCTGCGAAGCGCCTAAAAAGAGCGCCCATATATTTCAGATGAGCCATAATTTTCAATCAATACTTTTTGTTTTCTATTTTTTAATAAATCTGATATCCAGTATAATAAATTTCTTGATATACCATGAAAGTTTTAAAATTAATAACGCAGGTTTTTAAAGGTTTTACCCTGTGCATATTATTTTCATACTTTCGTTTTTGTTTTACAAAAATGGTTCACTCCCATCTAATAAATTGGCCAGTAATAATGTTGCATATTTTTTTCAAATTTTGATGTTTTATCTGGAGTTCGTATCCATCAAAATTTTTTGATTAGTTTTGCCTGACATATATTTTTTTTATTTACAATTATACTATTTTTACCACATTAAACGTTGAAATACAAGTTTGTAAATAATTTGTTTTTATCTGCCACACATTTTCCTGATTTGGTAGATACTAAAGTAAGAAACATAGTTATGTAATTATGTACTACCTGAATTGGCAGGCGATTTAGGATTAGGATCCGTTAATAAGGATTGGATGCTAATAAGCAAGGACATTACGTCATAAGCAGGACTCCACTTTTCATTTATCATATCGAGGCAAAGACGACCATCATCATAAATATTGGGGTGATACATGGGACTAAGAAATCGCACCTAAACAAAGTTTGAACAAAAAACTTTAGTACTTATTACAATTAAAACAAAACATTTATAAAATTCAAGCAATATTTTGTGTTTACAGGCTGGGATATCTGATGAGTGGCGAGTTGTAATAATATTTGCTCAAAATTTCAGCATAAACACAGGTGAAATTAAAAATAAAGTAGTTATATCTAGCCGCTGACCACCTTATTGTACGTTTTAAAGTGTCTTTTACCCCAGATAACTACAAAACAACCTTTTCCTCCTTTTAAATAACCTCAACCGACTAAACTTATCCGGTTACCTATTGTCTGGTTTGCAAATATGCCGCATGCCGAAACACAGACAACCAAAATTGAAAAACAATTAATAGAAAATAAATGCTGAGTTGACATATTAATTGACATAATTTTTTTGTAGACAAATATATTTTGGTGGAAAAAATACCGAGTACTTTATTATCAATAAAAACCAATGAAAGTTAAACATTAATAAAAATACTTTTGGGGGTTTAAAGGGGTAAAGATCTGGAAATCTTATCTGTAATGTAAATATTCCATCTTCAAACGGCGAATCTGCCGGACCAAAAATAACAGCTTGCCACACAAACAAATCTGCCTCGTTTTCAGGAGATGCTGTTATACCTTCAAAACATTAGGATTAACATTTTTCGCACATATTTCATACATATGATTTAAATAGCATAAAAAAAACCAAGATCCTACTTCAAACTAGAAACGCAGCCAGTTCAACGCTATGTAGAATATATATATATATATATAATAATAATAATAATATATATATATATATATATGTGTGTGTGTGTGTGTGTGTGTGTGTGTGTGTGTGTGTGTGTGTTTGTGTGTGTGTTTGGTGTGTGTGTGTGTGTGTGTGTGTGTGTGTGTGTGTGTGTGTGTGTGTGTGTGTGTGTGTGTGTGTGTGTGTGTGTGTGTGTGTGTGTGTGTGTGTGTGTGTGTGTGTGTGTGTGTGTGTGTGTATGTATGTGTGTGTGCGTGCGTGTGTGTGTGTGCGCGTGTGCGTGTGTGTGCTGTGTGTGTATGTGTGTGTATGTGTGTGTGTGTGTGTGTGTATGTGTGTGTGTGTGTGTGTGTGTGTGTGTGTGTGTGTGTGTGTGTGTGTGTGTGTGTGTGTGTGTGTGTGTGTGTGTGTGTGTGTTCTGTCTTTGTGTATTAAGGTAAATAAGGTATCGTTTGAAGGCTTATACCCCAGAGAATGTCGTAAGGGGGTTGAAATTTTTAAACAACTTACATGGACATCTTTATACCGGACAACGCGTTTTCACCAAGGGGGGACCGTATGGATTTTGGAGCTTAAAAAATTTTTTGTCTAGGAATTGGCTTAAATTTATTGGTAACATTAATTAGCCAATGTAACACCAGACTATTATGGTTTTAGAAAAAAGAACATGGACATCCTTATACTGGACAACGTTTTTTCCTTTAAGGAAGAAATGATCTTGCTCCTCAACCACAAAAGGGATTGGGTTAAATGACATATTATTGCAAAGCTTACAGACCGGGGAATGTCATAAAGAGATTAAAATTTAGAAAAATTTTGCATGGACATCTTTAGCCTGGACAACACATTTTCACAAAAAGAGGAAACCTAAGGACTTTGGAAATTAAAATTTTTTTGTCTCTAAATTGACTTAAATTAATTGATAAGAGTAAGTAACTAATGTAAAACCAGAATGTGATGTTTTTTGGGAAGATTAACATAGACATCTTAATACTGGACAACGTTTTTTCACTAAAAAGTGGAACGACCTTCCTCCCCAACCAAAAAAAGGCTAAATGAAATATTATTGCAGAGCGTACAGTTCGGGGAATCTCATAAAGGTGTTAAAATTAAAAAAAATTCATGGACATCCGTAGGTTGGACAACGCAATTTCACAAAAACGGAAGTTGAAAAATGGATTTCCCTATGGATTTTGGAAGTTGAAAAATGTTTTGTCGTTAAATTGGATTAAACTTATTGGTTAAAAAATTAGTCAATTAAAAGTCAGAATATTATGTTTTTTTGGAAACATAAACATGAACGTTTTTTATACTGGACAACGCATTTTAATCAAAAATGGGATGGACCCTTCTCCCCAACCGCAGAATAATTTAGGTTAAATGAGGTATCATTGGAAAGCTTGCAATTCGGGGAATGTCATAAAAGGTTAAATGTGTTAAAAGTAAAGATTACAACAAACATTAAACATGTTAAAAGTAACATGTGTTAAACATGGACATTTTTAATCTGAACAACACATTTTTACCATACGGGCCCCATAAATTTTAAAAGCTAATTTTATTTCTATTGCTAATTGTTGCCATTGTCATTGCTATTAATTACCAACAGATATTAGTAAATGAAAAGCCAGCATATCGTTTTTTTTTGGAAAAATCAACATAACCATTTTTATGTTGAACAACGAATTTTTTGAAAGTTGGGATGAGCCTTCCTTCTCAACTACAAAAACAATTGGGCTAAATGAGATATCATTGTAAAGCTTACAGGGGGGGGGGGGTGGGGTTGGGTTTGTTTTTTTTTTCTCTATATCGTGCTCTTGTAGTTTTTCTTGCTCCTATCTCCTTTTATCTTCTGTTCTCCTCTCCTATTTTCCTTCTTCTATTCTAATTATCTCTTCTAACTCATTCTTCATCTTTACTCTCAAACTTCTACTTTATATATTTACGTAAGCTAGCCTGCTTTTTACCTTTCTCCGAGGTGGGTTTTGCTGACTTCTACCTGCGTCCTCCTTGTATTCTACCTACCTCCACCCTGCTTTCTATCTGACACCTCTATCGTGCTTCCTACGTAGCTTCTAGGCAGGTTTTGGTTGCTCCCACCTGCATCCAATCTTTTGCAGGTGGCTTTGAGAGCCGTTTTTACCGGGTTAAGACAAAAAATCGGCGCTACCTCTATTTTATGAGACAAATAATTTCTTAAAGGTGCGATGCGGAGTCAAACTTTTTGTTTTCGATTTTGATGATTCTTTGTGAAAACCTTATCCCTGCCCCCAATAGCCCATAAAAGTTTTTTTCAACAAAATATCTCCAGTGGTTCAGGAGTTATGACCCCCCCCAATAATGGCGTTTTTCGACAATTCTCTATGTGAAAGATTGCTGAATAGGTATAACGATTTACGTTACGAATTATAAACTCAAAGAAAGCGGCTACTTTTTACTTTAATTTGATACCTTGATCGTTAAAATTAGTGCAGTATTTGTCGAAATATTGCGTTTACGGCACAAAAAACCCGCAATTGTTTTGTTAAAAACACCAAACGACGGCAGCGATTTTATGAAGTTTCCGCTACCTTTTTTTTACTTTGTGTTTTTAGCAAAAAAAACCGAGGGTTTTTGTACGAGAAACTCGACAAATACTGCACCAATTTTAATGATAAAGGTATCAAATTAAAGTAGAAAGTAGCCGCTTTCTTTGAGTGCATAATTTGTTACGAAAATTTTTATACGCATTCAGAAATTTTTCACGAACAGAATTGTCCACAAACACCATTTTTGGGGGGTCATAACTCCTGAAACACTGAAGATAATTTTTTGAAAAATTTTTTGTGGGCTATTGGGATCAGGGGTAATGTTTTCGCAAAAAATTATCAAAATCGAAGACAAAAAGTTTGACTCTGCACCGCACCTTTAATTAATTTAATTTACAAGTAGCCCTGTCAGCCATACGGCTGACAAATAATTATATCTGTATTTTTCAGATTAATTTGCTAATTCAATCCTTTCATGATAATTTCCTAAAATGTAAGCTTTGCAATGAAATGAAGTGGAATAGCTTATTCGCATGGCATATAACAATTTAAGAATTTATTACATCTTGTTTAACTCACTTTGTTTAGTAGTTACATTGTATTGTATTATTTGTATTGTATTTTTTTGTCTAAGACAGGGGCACACGCACACATAAGCAATAGACATATCGCACTTAATTGTATGCACCAAGAAACAAAAGACTAGTAATTATATAACTGAAATACATTAAACCAAAAAATCAGACCACCAACCACTTCTTTCACATAAGGATTCGCGATTTTAATGGGAAATAAGCGATTGATACTATAAAACAAAATTTGGCTGAAGTATTTCAAGATAAAAAATAATAATTTCATATTAACATAACATTGATTAAAATCTTCTAAAGTAAAAAAAAAGCATTAGATCACATTAAAAAAAGGAATATTTCCAAAAACATCACGCAAAAAATTGCAATTACGCAGGATGATAGCAAGGATGATCCTTTCCGTAGTTTTGGTAAGGTTGGTTTGTCCAGAATACAGATGTCCATGTTATTTTTTTAATTTTAACCCCCCCCCCCCCTACGACACTTTCTGAGCTGTAAGCTTTCAAATGATATATCGTTTAAGCCAATATTTTTTGTAGTTGAGGAGGAAGGTCCATCCCAACTTTTAATAAAACTTGTTGTTCAACATAAAGATGTTCATGTTGATTTTTCCAAAAAAAAAACAAAAACGATACGCTGGCTTTCCATTTACTAATATCTGTTCGTAATAAATAGCAATGACAATAGCAACAATTAGCAATAGAAATAAAATTAATTTTTAAAATTTATGGGCCCCTCTGGTGAAAATGTGTGGTTTAGATTAAAAATGTCCATGTTGTTTTTTAAACATTAACCTTTTTATGACATTCCCCAATTGCAAGCCTTCCAATGATACCTCATTTAACCTAATTTATTCTGCGGTTGGTGAAAAGGGTCCATCCCCCTTTTGGTGAAAATGCTTTGTCCAGTATAAAGACGTTTATATTTATGTTTTCAAAAAAACATAATATTCTGGCTTCTAATTTTTTAATTAATATGTTTAAATCAATTCAACGACGAAAAATTTTTCAACTTCTCAAGTTCATAGGGCCCCCGTTTTTGTGTAAATGCGTTGTCCAGCCTTGTCCATGGATTTTTTTTTATTTTTAACACCTTTATGATTGCTTATGATATGATTTATGATGATTTATGACCCCGACCTGTACACTTTGCAATGATATCTCATTTAGCCTAATTTTTTTTTGATTGGGGAGGAAGGTGGTTCCTCTTTTTAGTGAAGAAACCTTGTCCAGTATTAAGATGTCTATGTTAATATTACCAAAAAAATCACATTCTGGTTTTACATTGGTCACTTACTCTTATCAATTAGTTCAAGTCAATTCAGACACAAAAAAATTTTTAATTTCTAAAGTCCCTAGGTTCCCCCTTTTGTGAAAATGTGTTGTCCAGGATAAAGATGTCCATAAAAATTTTTTCTAAATTTTAATCTTTTTATGACATTCCCCGGACTGTAAGCTTTGCAATGATATCTCATTTAGCCCAATCCCTTTTTTGGTTGGGGAGCAAAGTCATTTATTTCTTTAGTGAAAAAACGTTGTCCAGTATAAAGATGTCCATGTTCTTTTTTCCAAAAACATAATAGTCTGGGTTTACATTGGCTAATTACTCTTGCCAATAAGTTTAAGCCAATTCGTAGACAAAAATTTTTTTAAGTTCTTAAATCCATACATGTAGGGTCCCCCATTTAGAGAAAACGCGTTGTCCAGTATAAAGATGTCCATGTAAGTTGTTTCAAAATTTCAACCCCTTCACGACACTCCCTGGGGTATAAGGTTTTCAACGATACCTCATTCACCTTAATCCGTTGGGTGGTTAGGGAGGAGTTAGGGAACACAAAGACAGACACGCGCGCACACACACACACACACACACACACACACACACACACACACACACACACACACACACACACACACACACACACACACACACACACACACACACACACACACACACACACACACACACACACACACACACACACACACACACACACACACACACACACACACACACACACACACACACACACACACACACACACACACACACACACACACACACACACACACGCACACGCACACGCACGCACGCACACACACACACACACACACACACACACACACACACACACACACACACACAAACACACACAACGTCTATTTATATTTAGATTATTTATAACGTTAAACTTTTTATGGAAACATCTTGATTTAAAAATTTAAAATTTAACTAAAAAAATACTTGATAATATTTATAGCCTGAGTTTTTAACAAAATGCCTCATAAAATGTAAGGTCATTGTTATATTATTCATAATTTTCGAATTTATAGAAGTGAAAGTTGTTGGGTTTTTTTTGTTAGTTTCTTTGCGATTTCAAAGTTAAAACAAATTTTTTACACACAATATTTTAAGTTCGGTGTAAAATATTTCATCTAGTTAGATTCACTTTAAAACGTTAATTTGTTTTATCTGTTCTTGGTTCACCTTGTATTTTTCTTACAACAGAAAAAACTCGTATCATGTTGGGTAAATATGTTCAAAAATTATTTATCATAGTGTTTTTCTGAAAATGTCATCAAAAATATTTTATTTAGGTTGATTGCTAGCTGAAAATATTTTTGTTTTTTTTTTGTTTGATGATATGATGATGATATGTATTTAGGTATCTATTTAAGTTATATAAATTCAAGATCAGGCCAATCAAATTTAGCTGCTCTTGTTTGATTACGTGACTAATTTAGACACTCCCACATGATTTTCTGAGATTATGGAATATTATAATATTTTAAAATATTCAAACGACAAAAATTCAACAAATTGATAAAAATCAAGAAACAAATGTTGTTTTATTTTGAATCTATGTAAATTAATTTTTTAAAAAATATAAAAAAACAAAATAACATTATTAAAAGCAAACTAAAAAATTTTAGAAATGTTTTCATGGGGTTTTGATATCCCATCCTCTTTTAACAAAATCCCCTCGCCATAACCGATTGCACCACAATACAACGACGCTACAGGGAAGATATATAAACAAATACCCAGTTATAAATATAAAACTGATTGGCTGATAAAATGACGTCAAATTATTATGATTTGAGTAATTACTTCATGGCGGGCCTTTTTTAATCCAACGAACAAATAAAGCAGCCACCTTGGGTTTGCCTTTAGATTTAGGAATTTGGCTATGAATATGATATTTAGAATACTACTGCTCAGTTTTTAAGGTTTTTTGATTATTTACTGCTTAAAAAGTCCAGGCCTTTATTTAAAAATGCAGAAGCATTTCGATTAACCTCTTTTTGATTTCGCGAAATTCGCGAAAATTTTTTTTAATTTCGCAAGATTCGTTTAAAACATAATATTTATAAGTTTTAAAAATTATACTGCGTAGAATAGCTGTTTTATTGATCTTTTTCTGAGAAGAAAAATATGAATTTATTTTGGGTAATTGATTAATAATCTGCCAGTTTAATTAAGTTACTAAATTAAAGTGTTATGTTTTAATTTATACTACCCTAAATTTTTTTTAAAAATCAGCAGCAAGCGGAATAAATTTGAAAATAGAAGACAAAATATACTTTTAGGTCGTTTGTTTCAATAGCATTTAACATTAATATTGTTACAATAATAAACATTTTATTATATTGAAAAAAATTTGTCCATTTTTGAAGCCTAATATATGTTCTTAAAATAAGCAAAATAAAACAGAATTTTTATGTACACTTTAAAAACTTGTGCTGATATTATTTAAGAAATAGGCAAACGTAATTGATGTTTGTAGGCAAAATAGTTCTTAAATGATCTAAAAATTTTTTGTAGTTTATTAATTTTATTTTATAAACCTTTTTAATCTAAATCAGTTTTAATTTCAACCGCTTATGATATGTCCAAAAACAAACAAAACCACTGTTGCAGCCTTTTACGTTAAAAAATTACAAATTTTAATAAAACGTTAAAATTATTTTTCTATTAATACATATTAGTCCTTTAGCAACACGTGAAATTTTCGAAAAGTGTATTATTTAAATATTTATTGTGTGTACTTTTATAAAATGCTTACTTTTTTTTTAAAAAAATAATGTGTTATAAAAACAAACTGTAATGATGTAATAATGAAATGGTTTTTTCTTCACGAATTTCTCATCAAAACCAGTTTTTTATATTATCAAATTAAAGATAAATTCTATCAGGGTGAAAATAAATGAGTGGTAAAGTAACCACTAGTTTTTTGAGAAAATATCACATGCAGAGAAACACATGGCGCAACTAAGTAATAATTGGTTACATAACCGCTGAAAACTTTTTTTTTAATTTTTCTCGCTCAGGGGTTTATTGTTTATTTCTTCCTGGCGAAGAGCGGTTACGCCCTTAATTTCAACCTGGAAGACTTTAGCTTTAATATGAAATTAAGGCTTGGCCACTATTAAATCAGTTATCGTACGGTTGTATGACGTGATATCTAATTTTAAACAAAAAAAACAACAATGCTCAACAATTTTTATATACATTCAATTCTTTTAGCTATTTTTTTAAGAATTTTTTATCTGAGTATGATAAATGTTTTGGATATAATTAACTAAGGTTTCGTTGTAAAAAAATAAATGCAGATAATATTGATTTTATACTGAATTCCTAAAATAATTTTTTTTATGAAGTCGTTATGGTTAATAAACGTATGTTTGAGTTTAAAGGCTGGTTCATATTTATGACAAAACGTCCTTTGGACAAAGTCCAAAAAACAAAAGTGCTTTAGACTTTATCCAAAGGACAAATACAGTGTAAAAACGTCCTTTAGACTTTGTCCAAAGGACAAAATCTAAACGTGTTCATACTTTTTGTCCTTTAAAGTTTTCCCTTTGGATTTTGTCCGTTGGACTTTGTCCAAAAGACAAATTCTAAGTAGCGTTCATAGTTCGTCCAAAGGAAAAAGTCCAGAGGACGTTTTGGCTTTTCTAAAATTGTCCTTTGGACTTTGTCCAAAGGACGTTTTGCCATAAGTATTTATTTATTTATTTATTTGTATTTATTTTTTGTATAATCGTTTTTAAAAAATGTCTGTTTAAGTTTAATCGTGAAAATCAATATTAAAGATTAAAAAACAAACACGTCAGGATTTTATAAGGACCCTCAAAATGTCATAATAATATTCTTGATCACGTCATATATGTTTTTTTAAGAAATGGTTGTGGGAGGAGCTGTTTTAGCCAATTATCGTCGGGAAACAATTGATTTTTAACGAATGAGGGATCTCCATTTTTTTCCCAAGCGCTAATTGGATAAAAAAAAGAGTCTATAACGTCGTAACCCTGTGAAGATATTGAACACTGAACATATTTCGTTTAAATCAGATGGTTTTGACCATCGTGAAATTTGATACTTATTTTTGACTTATTTTTTTAAATTTTGTTGTCTTGCGCGTTTATTTTTTTATTTTTTCTTGGTGAAGAGCGGTACACCCTTAATTTCAGCTTGATAGACTTCAGTTTTAGTTTTCTATAATTAGGTTTTTTAATGTTTTAATTAAGTTTTAATTAAGTTATATAGATGTATTTTATCTCAAAACAATACCGCACAAATTTTTTAAGTGCGTATGATTTGTGGAACTTTGAGGCAGAGGAAACTAGGAGCTCAAATTTAGGAATATAGGGCCAAAAGTAAAAAAAACAACTCAGGTTTGAAATCGTTAAAACCATTACCTTAACCTTTTCTAGTGTGACGACCCAAAGTAGAAGTGAAAATAATCAGGCGCTGAAAAATTTAGACAGCCAAATTTATTGAAAAATTTGGCCGATACAGGAATTGAACCCGTAACCTCCAAAGTCGACTCTGGCGTGCTATCCATTACACCATAGGCCGGACAAGGAAAGGGGAAAGATAATCGCCTTTTATTAACGCTTGCACTTTGAGTTTTCACGGAAGGGACACAATGTGTCACACCTTCCCACCAAGAGAAGAGCTGCTCTCAGCCTCTTCGATTCAATCCGCACACCTCCACCAGCCCCAACAAGCCCGTCTATCTTCCGTAGAACGGGGGGGTACACTGGTATACATACCCGGAGGTGTGTATCGGCCACCAAATATGTGACGACCCAAAGTAGAAGTGAAAATAATCAGGCGCTGAAAAATTTAGACAGCCAAATTTATTGAAAAATTTGGCCGATACAGGAATTGAACCCGTAACCTCAGAAGTCGACTCTATCGTGCTATCCATTACACCATAGGCCGGACAAGGAAAGGGGAAAGATAATCGCCTTTTATTAACGCTTGCACTTTGAGTTTTCACGGAAGGGACACAATGTGTCACACTAGGGACCAAATCCTTTTTTTGTATTTTAGGCTTTAAGTGTTCATTTTTCTGGCTCTAAGTTTTTTATTTACAAATAATCATTAACGAAAACCTTAAAATTGCTGATTTGTCAGAAAAACAACTGATTTTATTTATGGCGTAACCAAAAGGGGATAGTTACAGTGCATAATACATATTTACTGTGCAAATGTATCTTCCCGTCTTTAGAGAAAATAAATAATAATTAAATAAATAGATAAATAAATAAATAAATAAATAAATAAACAAAGAATAAATTGTTTAATTAAAATATTGTTAAGATTTCCAGCAGCGTTAATCATAAAATCTGATTAGGCGTGGGCGCGAATCTTTCTATAACAGTACTTAAAGAAAAACAAGAGTGTGCTTTGAAAATACTTTGCGTGGGTTTATCTCGTTTAATATGAACGCTCACGGATAACACAGTAACATATTTTTACCAGAATATTATAATTGTGAAAAATGATCGAAATATCCTCATTATCTTATAATTTTCAGAGCAATACGTAATGTAACCAACACCAACATAAAAC
>JASAMX010034935.1:2500-11264 GCA_030248175.1 Microlaimidae sp. YZB2_3 | reverse complement strand
TAAAAAAACTAAATGACTTAAATTTTGATGACTTTTTTTCACTGGGCAAATTTTAAGAGTAAAAATGATCACAGTCTTAAGTTAATGTTACCAAAAGCGAAAAATAATATTAGTTTGTACAGTTTTGCTTCTAGAACCGCCAAATACTGGAATTCTCTTCCAGAAGTAGCAGTTAAAGCTGCAAGTTTAAATATTTTTAAAAATGAAATCAACAAAATATCGTTTGATAAATTTACTATGTTTGACAGACACATGTGAGTAGCCCATGGGCTCTGTGTGTTTTCTCCCTTTTTATTTCTAATAATACGTTTAATCATTGATTTAGCAGTTTGTTTTTTTTTTGACAAATTTTATATGTATTTTTTAAGGTTTGATATATCCGCTTTAATAAATATAGATTTGATTAATAAAAGATTGCATGGTTATAATAATAAATCGCGTCGTTGAAAGACTCCACTGTTTTTTTTTTTGGAATTTGATTTGTTTTGTATTTCCAGTACGTTTTTTCCATGTTTAATGTTTAATGTTTATTTTATTTATATTACCACCAACTGATTGATCATAATTGAAATATCGCGTATTTTAGATTTAATAAAAGTTTAATAATAATAATAAAATAAAATAAAATCCTCACACTATCAAATTGAAAAAAAAAATATATATATATATATATATTTTTTTTTTTTTTTTTTATAATATTATATATAATCTTATATATATTAATATAATAATATATATTTTTTGGTTTCTGAAGTGTCAAATAAATTAAAAAGTCTTCCCAAAAAATTTTCTAAAACCCCTGATGAAATCCCGCCTTATTATTTGTCCGAACTTAGTGATATCTTAGCAACTTAGTGATATAATTGGCTTGAAGACTATTTAACATTAAGGTCTCTCCGGACAGTTTTCTTAAGTATGGAAAATTGCGATTTTTGGCATACGAGATCTCGTGAAATACAGTAATATTTCACTAAAAAATTTATATGAGTGTTAAAAAGGCAGAAATATCACGATTATAAAGTGAACATTCATTATATTATTGTAAGTAATTGAAATAATTGATATTAAAAATTAAATTGCAATGAAATTTTTTTAAAACCCTTAAAAATATTTACTGCACACTATTAAAAAAATACTTCCAATAGAGAGACACCGTTACCCTTTTTCACGTACGTAAAAATTAAATTGAATACTGTTGTATTTATGGTTTATTATAGAATTTTCCGTGAAAAATGGGGGTTAATTTTTTTTAAATTTCGGTGAAACTTCGATTTAATTTAATTTGGTAAAATTTAAAGCTCCAGATAGTATATTTCAATTGAAATTTATAATTTTTGGAAGACTATAATATCTTTTGTATTTTTTAACGCATAAGTAGTTTTTTCGTGCGTCGTGCGTTTTTTTAATTTTTTTCAGAAGGGTGGTTTATAAATCGCTTTTAGAGCTCAGCATCCCATGGTAGCAGTGGCATAGTCGGTCAGCGCGTCGTCAAATTTTTTTAAAAGTCCCGAGATCGATTTCCACATAAAACATATTTGGCCACAATTTTTTTTATTTTAATGTTTTTTTTTATTTTTTTATAATTTTAAAAATTTATTTCACATAAATTCAAAAAATATCATTGTTGTAAACAGGATTTGTTGCCTGCTTTTCGCCAATTAGTCAAATTTTCGTCATTTGAATATCTTAAAATATTATAATACTCTATAAGTATAATAATTCAAAAATAAATTGTGTGTAAATAAAAATGGGTAATTTTTGCTCTTTATTGTAATTGGTTTACTACTGAACGCTCCGCAATAAAAACTGTCTGGAGAGACCTTAAGGCTTCAATGCGTAAATTTTGATAAAGATGAATTCTGCTCAAAAAATGAGATTGATTTCTTTTACTCTGAATATGCATATGTTAGTAGCGGAGTCTCTCAGGGAAGCGTGTTAAGACCACTTCTTTTTATTATGTACATAAATAATTTACCGAAATCTTTAAGACCCGACTCTAATATTAAATTATTTGCCGATGACCCCAAAATATAGGCATATTTATGATAATTTTTTCCAAAAAAATGAGTTTCAGCTCTCTTAAAACCGATTTTGCAAGTGGGCTTACGATTGGCAATTAAACGTCGCTATCCAAAAGTGTAATGTTTTGTCTCCTGGAACAAATAATTTAAGTTCCAAGTACACTCTTAATGATTTGGAAATTAAATCTGTTCCATTTGTAAAAGATTTAGGGATAACCTTATGTCAAAATCTGGAATCTTCCACTTACTGCTCAGAAATTTTGGCTGAAGCTTTAAATCGAATCGGCACACTTTTTCGATCTTTATGTTTTTGTCGTTAAAAACCTACAAAATCTATATACAACCGTTAATGGAGTTCGAATCCTATGTTTGGTCCCTGTCCTATCAAAAAGTCATAACTTGTCTTGAATCTGTTCCAAAAACATTTACCAGAAGACTTTATATGAAGTGCTCATTTGCAAATGTTGACTATGAGACTAGATTAGCCGAATTAGGCTTTGATAAGCTTGAAACTCGACGCAAAAAAATGACTTAAAAATGTTTTATAAAATAATTAATGGTTTAGTTGATATCAAACCTACGGTGTTTTTCGCAATAAATAAAGATACTCGTACTAGAGGAAATGGTGCAAAACTTATCGTTCAAAAACATAACCTTGATATCTCTAAACATTTCTTTGCTAACCGAGATCTATCTCACTTTCTATTTTTACTAAACGATTAAATTAATCCAACTTATAATATTGTAGCTTGTGCATTCAGTTATATTAATTTAGTTATATTATACAATTATGTTAATGAAATTACAAAAAACTTTGCAACATTTATTCTAACTAACCCTACAGGTTTTTTTCCTTTCCTCCTTATGCTTTTGTTTTGTTTTTTGTTATAATAATAATGTGTATTGTATTGATATGTATTGTATTAATAATGTATTGATATATATACATATATATATATATATATATATATATATATATATATATATATATATATATATATATAAATTTATATATATAGATATATAATATATAGTGTGTGTGTGTGTGTGTGTGTTTGTGTGCACACGTGTGTGCGTGAGTGCCTGCCTGCGTGCGTGCATGCGTGCGTGCGTGTGTGTGTGTGTGCGTGCACGCGTGCGTGAGTGTCTGTTTGCGTGCGTGCATGCGTGTGTGTGTGCGTGCGTGCGTGTGTGTGTGAGTGCACGCATTCGTGTGTGTGTGTGTGTGTGCACGCTTGCGTGCGTGAGTGTGTTCTTACGGCTCACCTTCAAAAAAGTCCCGGCACAAAAGAGTTCTGAAAAAAATCGCAGCTGGCACAAAAGTGTCCTGGCACAAAAGAGTCCCGGCACAAAAGAGTCCTGGAAAAAATGCGTTCATGCGCCCAAGCGCTGCGAGCGCTGAGGTCGGCACAAAAAAGTCCTGACATAAAATCAATTTTTCACAGCTCTCATACAATGTTCACAGCTGTCTTCCAGCTTATGACGTATTTCAACACGTCGTTATTCTGACACAATGAGTCAAAAGCGGCGTAAAATACTCGTAACTGTGACTTTTTTAAATCTTAACACACAAATAATCCAAACAAAATAAGTCAGAGTCACGTTGATTTTATACTGATTGTGTCTCTTTGTCAAAGTAACGACGAACAGTTAATGTTAAGATTTTTAGCTAAAAATTCTTTTTTTAAAGTTGCTAGTTTTTTTTCTTGGGAAAACCAATGTTTATTCCAATAATTACAGTTTTCAATCCTTCCATTAGCGGGTTGGAGAAAAGTTACTCAGATTATTTAATGTGGTTTTTTGTAGCTAAAGATCGTTTCTATGTATTGTCTTGTATGTGATAACGTTTGCGTTAGACTTCAAAAGAATTTTAAAAGATTCTGTAAATTTAAAAATTTTTATTTGAAAGACCGTTAATATTTTTACGCCAACTTAAAACCTTGGGGCATTTTCATAAAATTATACGCTTAATTCATCATGTTCAACTAAATAGTTTGGAAAAATAAACCAAATATTTAGTTAAAAAACACTGAATAATTAAGTTAAAAAAATACTAAATAGTTGGTAAAAAAGTATAGAACCTGTATTGGTCGGAGATATATATAACAATATTTGGCTGTTTTTTACTCGTTATTTGGTTAAAAATCACCAAATGGGCGGAGAGAGTGTCTTTTTGTGTCTTTTGTTTTTTTTAAATGTGTACATGTTGTGCGCAATGGCGTTGTGCGCACGCAAAAAGTCCTAATGGTCTGGTCATCTTGTCGTCTGACATCTGCGGTCGTCCTTACAATTACGATTAAAACACTTGTTTGATAAAAATTGTAATATTTTAACAATGAACAAAAAATTTATTCCAACTAAAATCATTATTAAGACATGATTTTGTTTGACATACACTCAATTATGGCAAAAACAATAATTCGACATTATAATATGATTTATACCCAAATACAAAAATGATTTTTTCTTATTCTTCAAACGTTTTACAAAGCTTTAAGCGTTTTATTAACTAAATAATAAAAATACTTGAAAACATTAATTTTTTACCCTCGAAATTCCTCACACAAACTTTTAAGAAGTTAATTAAAAAAAAACAAATAAAAAACTGGAAGACAGGAACATTGTATGTTAGCTGTGAAAAATTGGTTTTATGCGAGGACTCTTTTGTGCCGATCTCAGCGCTCGCAGCGCTTGGGCACATGAACGCATTTTTTCCAGGACTCTTTTGTGCCGGGACTCTTTTGTGCCAGCTGCGATTTTTTTCAGGACTCTTTGGGCCGGATCCTGTTCTTAATGCATGCGTTCATGCATGCGTGCATGCGTGCGTGCGTGTGTGTGTGTGTGTGTGTGTGTGTGTGTGTGTGTGTGTGTGTGTGTGTGTGTGTGTGTGTGTGTGTGTGTGTGTGTGTGTGTGTGTGTGTGTGTGTGTGTGTGTGTGTGTGTGTGTGTGTGTGTGTGTGTGTGTGTGCGTGTGCGTGCGTCTGTGTGTGTGTTGCATTGTTAGGATCTTGACATGGAAATGAGACATCCTTTGGTGATGTTGCGTCCTTTGCGTAATGATTTAAGCACACGCGAGATTACAGATCAGTATAGCAGAGGCAATGTATCTTTTATTTCATGGGGAAGGCTAATCTGCGTTTTATAATGCACTTAGAACAGAGGGCGTAGTATTCCTGGGTTAAAATGAAAGCGCAAAGAACAAGACACACTAAATAAAAAGAGACTAAAACACTTAAATCGCGAATAAAGTTTTTCGCTTTCAATTTTAATATTATTAAAAAATATGGGTATTTAGGACTTTTAGTTGCAAAGGTGCAACATATTACATTTATTTGTAGCAATTTTAAGCTTCCGAATCTTGGACCCATAAAGAAAAGTTGTAATGATTATGTTGAAAATTTTTTGAAAATATTTTTGAAATTTAGATTTTTTTCTTGAATTTTAGATTTAGAAATTTTGAAAATAAAATTTAATAAAAATGGTGTAATTTTTTTATCGTCAGGAAACGATTTTAAAAAAGCTTTGGAGTCAAAAAATCTGGCAGAACATTGATATAAAGTAAGAACAATGCGATCCCAGGATAACGCTCTTCTGCACACCGCTTGAAACATACACATAATTAGTCGCAATATAATTATTAGTTATATCAGGTGATTCATTGTTTAAAAAAAATTTGTCCACTATTAGGAAGAAAGTTAGTAATCCAATTAAAATGTTCATAGTCAATTCCCTAAACTTTATGCTTTGCTAATGATCTATTTTAGCTGAAAGATTCAAAGATATAGACGAACGCACTTTATATGCGGGCGATCGCACACAAACATAAAACACATTAGCATATATGCATAGATTTACACTTACATACAAACAAACACACACTCATACACACACACACATTTTTATTAAACACAAACATACATTTTCCAGTCAGCAAAATACAAACATATACACACATAACAATAAATGCTCAAAGACACATAAACACAAAAAAATCCAGTGTCACAGCAATTAAGTTTTAAAAATTACAAGCTTACCAGAAAATGTCGGTACAGGTAACACACAATACTGATTGTTATTTACAATATATCCTTTATCGCATGCACATGTACTAGGACCATTGCGGCAAGAACAATTTGGTGAATACTGCTTGCATGAGTTAAAAGTTCTAGTCCCTGGCACTAAAAATTAAAGGCAAATCAAACCTAGCTGACCTCGATGACGTGCAATATTTAATCAACATTAATTATTAAAATTATTATTATTATTATTATTAAAAAAATTAATTTAAAATCGTCAGCAAACACGGTTAAATATTAAAGCTAAAGTGTTATTATAATAATTTTTTACCAAATTAATAAAGCTAAACGTGTTATTATAATAATTATTTACCAAATTAATCAGTTAAATTAACACCCGAAAACCGAAACTAAACATATGTATATAAATTAATATTTAAAAATTTAAAAATTATTCAAAGTAATTGACACTACCACTGGTTTTGACAAACGTTGGGAATCGCAATCAATGGGAATCAGTTGCTTTGTATCAGCAAAAAAACCATGAACTTGGTGCAATTTTTAGATCCAATCAGATATTTTTATATTGCCAAAAAATCACCAAACATGAATTTTTGAAATAAAAAAGTATTAAAGAATGTTTTACGTAAAAATTAAATAAAAAATATGCAAAAATTGTCATACATTGTGCAAAAATTTATACATTTCAAAACTATTGACTTGCCATATTAACTTGCCATATTAAACAAAAAATGGTCAGACTAAAAGTATTTTTGCCAAAACAAACGCACCCTTTGTATCTCCCTTATTTGTTGTGAAAAAAATGGGTTCATTTGTTATTTATTTTGCCAGATACTTGAAAACATAATTTTTTTCATCCTTTACTCATTTTACAAAGTATACTTTTTATTTTTTTACAGGCAGCCCGTGCCGTGTCAACCATACAGCTGACATATAATTTATTGTATATTTAAGTGACAAAAAATAAGTGACAGAATCAATAAGCTCCTTTTGTGAAAAAAGGTTTTCCACTATAAAAACATCCTTGTTATTTTTTTAAAAGTTTTTAGCCCATTTACGACATTCTCTCTAATTATAAGATTTCCGATGATATCTCATTTAGCCTAATCTTTTTGCGTTTAGGAAAAAAGATATAT
Organism: Microlaimidae sp. YZB2_3; assembly: GCA_030248175.1. NCBI lineage: Eukaryota > Metazoa > Nematoda > Chromadorea > Desmodorida > Microlaimidae > Microlaimidae sp. YZB2_3. The sequence goes on along the minus strand of JASAMX010034935.1, from coordinate 4,070 downwards.
CCTTATTTAAGTGAAAAAGTGTTTTTCAGCATAAAGATGTTTTTGTTCATATTTCCAAAAAACTCATATTTTTTGATAATGATATTTTGGCGTTCTATTGTCGAATAACGCTTACCAATGAACTTAAGCCCATTCCGAGACAAAAAAGTTTAACTTCCATAATTCATATGTTCTCCCATTTGGTGAAACAGCGTTGTCTTGCATGAAATTGTTTATGCTATTTTTTTTCAAAAAATTAACCCCTATAAGACATTCCCCAAACTATAAAACTTTCCGATGATATATCATTTAGACTATTCCTTTTCGTAATTGGGAAAAAGGGTCCATCTCACCCTTAGTGAAAAAGCGTTGTCTAGAATAAAGTACTCCATGTGAATTTATTTAAATTTTTTTTAAAAATTTGGTCTATTTCTCTTACGACGTTCCCTGAACTATAAGTTTACCAATTTTATCTCATTTAGCCAAATCACTTGTGATTAAAGAAAAAGCTTGGCTCATGTGAACAAACCTCCCTCTTCCATACTAGGACAACAGAAAACTCTCTACATAATAGGAATTTGTATCCATTTTTTAAGTGTAGGTGGGTTGGATACAACCCACTTCAAATTTACATTACAAAGTCAAGAAGGATTCCAAAACTATTTTTTACAAAATGGAAGTATGATTATTGCTGATTACAACTGTACTTTTTTATTTTAATGTTGAGTACAATTGTTTTTAGGTGTTGTATTTGGATCTAATTATTTCTTTTCTTTAAGCGTTTATTCTGAAAATTCCATTTTGTGTAGTTCCCTGCCTTGACTGTGAGTATGTGTGTGTGTGTGCATGTGCGTGAGCGTATGTGTGTGTGTATGTGTGTGTGTGTGTGTATATGTGTGTGTGTGTGTGTGTGTTTGTGCGAGCGCGTGTGCGTGTGCTTGTATGTGTATGTGTGTGTGTGTGTGTGTGTGTGTGTGTGTGTGTGTGTGTGTGTGTGTGTGTGTGTGTGTGTGTGTGTGTGTGTGTGTGTGTGTGTGTGTGTGTGTGTGTGTGTGTGTGTGTGTGTGTGTGTGTGTGTGTGTGTGTGTGTGTGTGTGTGTGTGTGTGTGTGTGTGTGTGTGTGTGTGTGTGTGTGTGTGTGTGTGTGTGTGTGTGTGTGTGAGAGAGAGAGAGAGTGAGTGTGTGTGTGTGTGTGTGTGTGTGTGTGTGTGTGTGTGTGTGTGTGTGTGTGTGTGTGTGTGTGTGTGTGTGTGTGTGTGTGTGTGGACCGGGACAATTCGCTCCCGCCGATTCGCTCCCGGACAATTCGCTCCCGGGACAATTCGCTCCCGGAAAATTCGCTCCCGGGACAATTCGCTCCCGGGACAATTTGCTCCCGGGAGTTTTTATAAACGCAAATCTTATCAAACCAACTTCATTAGGGACAATTCGCTCCCGGGACAATTCGCTCCCAAAAGTTTTTATAAACGCAAATCTTATCAAACCTACTTCATTAGGGACAATTCGCTCCCTGGAGAATTTACTCCCTGCTCAATTCGCTACCGGCATTTTTAATAAACTCGATTTTTTAAAGTAATTCATTCAGACGAAA
>JASAMX010034934.1:0-14694 GCA_030248175.1 Microlaimidae sp. YZB2_3 | reverse complement strand
AAAAAATATTTTTGGATCGGAGAGTGGTGAATTCAGACCAAATGTTTAAAATCGCATAAATTAGATAAACTTAAATTAGATCAATTAGGATTATTGTTGGGAGAGGGAAAAGTTACCTTTCCCCAAATCTGGGGGTTATATCAAAAATTGTCGGAAGGAATTATTCCGTAAACCTAAATGCTTTTTTGGACAGGGGGATGTTGGCGGTTCCAAGTTTTTTTGAGGGCTATCACCCTCAACTTTCCTTCCTGCCCATCTATGCTGTTATTTTTGCCATGCGTAAAATTATGAAATGAACTGCGTATGGCTGGATGGATCGTAATGTCATCCATTTAGTAATACAAAGTTCTTCATAACTATGCGCATAGCAAAACAGCCGATGGCCAAAATTAAAGCCTGGCCAACTTTATAAATCATTTACCCTAAGTGACTAATTATAATACCATTTTCTTTTTTCGATGTTCAACACCCAAAAAGAGTTTCTAACACCCTCTTCTTTTCGGTCTTTGTTGGTTCCCTAAAAAGATATAGCATTACTTTAGAAAACCAATTACCTTAACACAAATTACATTAAAACTTAAATTATTATGATCGTTAACCATATGGTTAACGATCAGGGTGTGATTATCTTATGTAGATGAGAAAGGGAGGGGGGCAGGGTAGGGACCACTCCCCTAGCCTCGAAATTATGGAGCCCCCTACACGAAAATCCAAAGGGTCTCCCCTGCCCCGAAATTTCCGAATTTTTTTACTTCTGACCCCTCTCTAGAATTTGAAATCTGACCCCCCTTTTCCCCATTGAAAAAATTTTAGGTACTTTTTTTATAAAATTTTCTTCCTAAAACGTGATTTTTTGACACAAATTCATGTTTTTACACCCGTTTTATACCCGAATTTCGCTTTTTATTGAATAAAATGTAGTATTATCCTATAAAAAGAACAATTATTAAATTTATTATGGTTTAAAACTATTTCGCTACGGATACCGGACCCCACCTGACCCACCTCTAGTTCTAGATTTCAAAATTTTGCACCCCGGGTACCGGGTCGACCTCTCTAAAAAGCTAGGGGGGTCCGTTCCGCACCCCCTACTAGAATTCAAAATGCGATTTACCTCAGGTAACCACACCCCTCTGGCTTCCGGGACCGTGCTCACCTATGTCGTTAACAGATAATAAAACAATTAACCTAGATAAAGAATTTCTAAGAATTTTAAAAGACAAATCTTTAATATCGTCGTTGCTATGACAAAAATTGATTTAAGCAAAAAAAAAAACAAACCAAACAACAAAGCTAAGGTCGTTTTAAACTTTTCTATAAAATCAGGTTTTGAAGTAAGTATGCTCAATTTTTGTGTTATTTATTTTATGTCTCAAAAATATTATGTGCATTAAATTATGCTCTGTTTGCTAAATAATGCACGAGTTTATTGCCTGCTTTAATGAGTTATGACGTCATTTAGGATTAGAGTTTTGCGAAAGTGTCTCTTACCACAGTGGAGTCCCAGGATTTCATTTCGGGGGGGGGGCGGTCTGGGGGGGTACATACTAACCCTGAGGGGGGTCTGGGGACCGGCAGCCCCCTAGCGGGGTCAAGGGGCAGAGCCCCTTGTCAGGGAGGTCTCAGAGGTCTCAGGGGGGGTCTGGCAGAGCCCCTTGTCAGAATTCCCCCCGGGGGAGAAAATTTTTAATTTAAGGCGCTAAAATACACAAGAAATTTTAATTCCAGATGATAATTAAAACAAAATTTAAGGTTTTTTTTATTCCTATTCATTTAAAACATGTGTTTAAAACGTTAATAAAAGGTTAATAGTGTTGATAGTAATTTTATTTAACATATATGCCTTAACTATTGAGCGGCAAAATCGATTTAAAATTGGAAAACTGAGATAAATTGTCAATTTAAACTACCCGCGAAGCGGAAAAATTTGGTTTTTTGACTATTAATATGCTTTTGGAAGGCATCAGGAAAGTTTCTGTATTAATATTTAAGAAAAAAAATTTACTCTCCCAAAATTCAAAAAACGTAAGGGTTCCCCTTACGAAAAAATCCGGCTTCGCCGGAGGTCGGGGGGGGGGGGCGGCCGCCCCCCCCTGGGTATGTTACCTATCTTACCAATAAGGCGCTAAATATTAAACTACAATATTTTTATAATAGAGACCCTGTTTTGATGTGTTTGACTAAATTAGGGCGTTTACTAACCTTAATTAGAGTCAGTACGCGCCTTTAACACGCACTTCTTAAGAATCATTTTATGGCCGTATTTTTGCGTGCCCTATATATTATTATTTTTTATATTTATATTTGTGTAAAGTTTTCAAAACGGACATACAGAAAGCATGAATATTTCCCGTGATTCCGTATCCATTGTAGCCCGTTGAGTGAAATTCGCCAAAGGAACTAAACATGACGAAGTACTGTTTTAAAAATAATTTTGTAAAAACATAATAACCGTTTGCGCGGGAAATAACAAGTTTTTTATATGCAGTTAACAAAACTAAAATGTTTTGCAGTTAACTGTTAAAAACAACCGTTTAATATTTTAATCTGGTGTGTGTTATTCGACCCCTGTAGGTAAGCATGGACCGACAAGTGGGGGGGGGGGTCCATGTGACCCCTAGTTTGGGCTTAAAAAGGGAGGGGGAAGGGTGTCAAAATAAAAGGAAGTTTGTGGTGAGGACTCAGCACCCAGGTTTTTAAGGGTGGTTTTAAAATTTAGAGGCTAGAGCGTAAGACCCCACCTCACCCTACCCCTATGCTCACCTATGATTAACCTTAAAATTCTTTGGCCGATCTTTGAATTTTGGTATAGCCCTAGAAAATACAGAGGGTTACTCACCTTTGAAGTAAACAGATTATCACTTTCACATAATTAATTAATACCAATTATTATCATTTTCTGCATAATATTCACAATAAAAAGGCTTACCGCTTAGCGGTTTCCCCTCCTGGTCATTGAGCACCGTAAGTTCATCCGTATCAACACGGTACACCAGCATGTCTACCAGGAATTCTCGAGCTCTCTGGCCGGCCAGTATGTACAAACAGCGATATTTCTAAAACATAACAACACTTATATTTTTGTAAAGTTGTTATGTTAACATAAATGAGTAAACTTAGAGTTAGTTTATTTTTAACAGGTAGCCAGGCAATCAGACTTTACACCAGAGTAAATTCATATTTAATCATTTGGTAAAAAGCAATAACAATAATCGAAAGTCACCGGGTAATTTGACCCTGTAGTCCGTACTGGATACATTTAAAGTGGTTCACTAACTACTTTAATTAAAAAATTTAAGAAAAATTTCCCACATTACTATCCCACATAGGCGAGAAACCGTTAGGATGGGAATAAATAAAAAGCACTATTGTGACAATTCCTGATATTTTGATGATTTATCAGTGTAATATTTTCTTCTGTGTTGATGTTTCAAAACTACGACGCCCTATAAATACAAGTTAAAAAGTGAACAGGTGAATTTGCAGCGTCAAGTATGACAGTTAGAAAACTTTGAAAACAGGAGTTCAAATCCTGTAGAGCAAAATTTTTTTATTTAAAAGGCTAAAATTAACGAATTTGTTTTACAAATTTTCAGTCAAAAACTTGATTTATTCGGCCTTGTTTTTTTCTTGTAAAGTAATTCAAACAGGATAAAATAAAAAAATAAACATGATAATTACGTCACGTCAATAATTCTGGATAAAATATTTAAGCTTAAGATTGCAGAAAACATTATCAAGGAATAGAAAAAAGCCTTTAGATCAAGAGCGAGAATGTTAATGCGAGTACTAAGTCCAGGAAGCACAAACTCAATAAAACAAATTATTTGGCACAAATAATTAAATAAAATTAACTGTTTTTTGATTTTCTATCAAAAATAATGATACAGAAATCAACCATGGAGTCTTTAACTCTTAGTACTTGCTACAAGCACTATCACAAATTGACTTCATACTACATTATCCTTAGATTTACAGGGTGGCATACATCTAAAACATCAACACGATAGGGGTTATTACAGTTAATAGGTATACCTGGTCAAAAAGCATAGCGTGACCCACTCTGGACTTGACTGTCCTCCGGTTTTGATCCGATTCACAGGCGGACTGCCGCTGTTTGCTTTCGGGTGAACAATTTACCCGCTGCCAAGACGAGCCTGCTGATTCGGCAGCCGAGTCCTCATCTTCGCGCAATTGACACCACGTGCTGCTGGGAATGTGATAGGAGTAGAGGCCGCTGTACTGGGCGTCTATTATGCGCCCCGTATCGTTCACGCTAAATATATTCTTGCTTGATTAACCTCCATTATTGGAAATTTGAAGAAGAAAATCAGTCTAAAATAAAAGTTTTTGGAACCGAAAAAGTGTTTTTAATAAAGAGTTAAAAAATGCTATTGCAAAAATATTTTTTGAACTAAAATAAGCGGTTTTTACCTATTTCCAAAACCGAAAAGCTATTATAAACCAAATAAAGGTCCCCCACAGAAACCGATTCGATTCGTTTCTCTGTTTTTAACCCTCAAAGCTCCAACCCCTCCCGGTAATTCCGTGTCTCTCCTCCCTCCACTCAACTCAAAATATTATATTAGGAACAAAACCGCCAGAAATACACCCATCAGAGCCCAACTACGATTCAGTTATTGTCAGAAACACAATTCATATTAAAACAGAATGAACAATAATATCAAAAACATTATGTCCAGACCATAAGAGGGGGTTCTACCACTCAAAAAAATCCGATTACAGCCGACACCCCATCCCCCAAAATTTGGGCGTTCCAGTACTAAAAACGCCAAAAATGGGGTATTAGAGTTTTGTTTGGGTATACCCAAAAAAATTTTCGGCGACACCCCCGCCCGACCCCCAACTGTCAGGGTTCTTCTAAATCCTTCCACACCCCCCAAAAAAAATCCGGGAGGTAGGCTCCCATAGATGAACAAGGTCAAAAACTAGGGGTTGTGTTTACCCCAGGTAAATGAAATTTTAAAATTTAGGAGGGAGGTCCTAAGGCGGTCGAACCCCCCTAGCTTTCTGAGGGGGTCAACTCGGAGTGGAAGATTTTGAAACCTGGAGGGGGGTCAGGTGGGGTTCAATGTACGAAGCAAAATACTTTTAAACCATTAAAGGTTTAATATTAGTTTTTTATAAGATAATACTATATTTCATTGAATAAAAAGCGATATTTAGGTATAAAAAAGGTGTAAAACATGAATTTATGTTTAAAATTCACGTTTTTGCAATAAAATTTACTCTTAAAGTACTTAAAATTTTCTCAAGGGGGAGGGGGGGGGGGGGGGTCAGATTTCAAAATCTAGAGGGGGGTTAGGGGTAAAAAATTTGAAAATTTGAAGGCAGTGGGGGCTGGATTTTTTTCTAGGGGGCCCCAAAATTTCGAGGCTAAGGGGGGTTGGACCCCACACTACCCCCCCTTGTTCATCTATGTAGGCTACCCACCTATGCCTGTGCTATGTATTGAATGGTAAAATCCATTGAAATTAGAAAACTAATAGAAATCATCAATGTAAACTTCCTGCGAAGCGAGAAAAATTTTAGCTTTTTTGGTATTTTTATGCTTTTGGAACGCATTAGTAATGTTTCTGAATTTATATTTAAAGAAAAAAAAATATTTTTCCCAAAATTCAAGAGATGTAAAGGCCAAGGGCTCATGAAAAAATCGAACGTCGCCGGATTTCAGAGGGAGGGGGGCCGCCCTCCCCCTGGCTACGCCACTGGATTAAAAAAAAAACAAAATACAAAATAATACATATTAAAAAGCTTAGAAATTAAATTAAATATAATTAACAAAATCACAGACACAAACAAAAAGATCCATCATGACTATCATGGGTCAAAACATGTATCCCATCGCGAGATAATAGCATGTCAAGATTTTTGTTGGGAGTGTCAAAATAAAATGAAATAAAATTAATTTTATTATATTCATGTAAAAAAAACTCAGATCCAGCCAAGTAAGATCCGGTTTTAAAAGAAAAGATCCGGCCGGACCGGATGGGATGCAAAAATGGCCCGATATACCGGATCCACCGGACCGGACCGAATATCCGGTCGGGCCCTAGTCATGGCATAGTTTAGCAACCAAAAATCGCTGATTTTTTATATAGATTTTATTTTTAGTAGACTAATATAGCTATTGTCTAAATTCAAATTTCGGGGGTCGGGTATACCCACCCCCAAAATCCGGGAGGCTGCCCGCCTATGGTCCAGACTGTGAAGCTAAACCTCACGACGTTCAGCACAACTTTAACTGCCCAAAAAATCCTACTACCGTCACTCCAGGAACGTAACCAGGGGTCGGAGAGGGAGAAAAATAAGGATAGTGGTTCGGCGGGGGGGGGGGGGGGGGGGCCCCCCCCCCCCAAAAAGGTCGTCAGATAGTAAAATTTAGGGGTTTTCAGAGGCTAAAAATTTAAAATTTTCTAATATAAAAATTTTTTCCGCTTCGCTTCGCTCAGCGGTCACTTTCTATAGTATACATACATGTATCTCGATATTTATCTTGCCAAATGCTAATGTTATTTCAAAGTTAGTAGTATATTAAGTAATAAGTACTACACAGAAAGCAAAACAAACAATCATATTAGTTGATTTATATACCTCCCCCTCCTAAATTTTCCAGCCGCCTGTAGTATTGGCTCGGATTTTTTCATATAGGTAAGTAGGTACCCTAAAAAACATGGAGTCGAGACAGTGGTGTGCCCAGGGGGGGCGCGGGGGGGGGGCGGCCGGCCTGACAAGGGGCTCTGCCCCTGGACCCCCCTGGAGGGGCTCTCGCCCCCCACACCCCCACTTTCTGGGGGGCTGCCGCCCCCCAGACCCCCTACGGGTTCATCACCGCATGTCCCCCCCAGACCGCCCCCCCCAAATGAAATCCTGGGCACGCCACTGAGTCGAGATGCTGCTCATGTGCTTTGGCTTACAATGTGGATGCAGCCAAGGGGTCTGAAAGGTCTCTACATTCATTTTTTTGTGAAATCCAGGCTCTGCCAATGTGTGCTAATATAACTTTTAACTAAGAAAACATGTTTTTACCGCTAAAAAAATTAGATAATACGTTTTAGGCCAAAAACAGTGTATTATACAGCTTATCCCTGCTTTTTTAACGTTTTCAAAAATTAAGAGGCCCCCCCCCTTCCCCCGAAATTTTTTTGTACTACAATCCACTCCTCCCCCCAATGAAACCCTGGGTACGTCCCTGCCTAACTCTCACAATAATTGACCTTTAGAAAGGACGACAGCACAGGATGTGGCTGCTTTCCTAAATATGTGAACGGCAACCACAACAAAAGTAGTTCCATTCCAACCATGGGGATTGTTATAGCTGCGACAAATAAGATGGGGGATTGTTATAGCTAACCAAAACAAAAATCTACAAAACTGCTGAGATACCCCCTCCCTTACAATACATACAATTCTAAACATAGGTGCGCAGCCTCTCGGATTTTGGAGGGGGGTATAGGGGGGGTCAAATTTTAGGGGGGGGTGCCTGGCAAGACCCGAATTTTGAAGGGGGGTGTACCTGTCCCAATATTTCCGCGCTGCCTTAAAATGGGCTTAAAACGCGTAAAAAAGCAGGGATAAGCTGTATAATACACTGTTTTCCCGCCCTAAACGTATTCTGAGTTTTTAGCAGTAAAGCGCTGTTTTCTTGAGTTGAAGTTATATTCACACAGTTGGCCAGAGCTCAATTTCACAAAAAATGATGTAGAGACCTTTCAGACCCCTTGGCTGCTCCGCATTCAAAGTTTCAGTGGGCGGCATCTCGACTCCCGAGTCGGGGATTTTTTCCATTTGGGGCGGTCTGGGGGGTGCATACTAACCCTGAGGGGGTCTGGGGGGCGGCAGCCCCAGGGAGAGTGGGGGTGTGGGGGCGGAGCCCCCAGCAGGTAGAGGGGCAGAGCCCCTTGTCGCGGCGCCCCCCCCCCGCCCCTGGGCGCGCCACTGTCTCGACTCCATGTTTTTTCGGTACCTACTTACCTATATGAAAAAATCCGAGCCGATACTACAGGCGGCTGGAAATTTAGGAGGTGGAGTTATATAAATCAACTAATATGATTGTTTGTTTTGTTATATATAGTACTATTACTTAATATCCTACCTAACTTTGAAATAACATTAGCATTTGGCGAGTACGAGATACATTGTATGTATACTATAGAAAGTGAGCCGCTGAGCGAAGCGAAAAAGAAAAATTTTTATATTAGAAAATTTTAAATTTTTTTAGCCTCTGAAAAAAAAAAGGTTTTACTATCTGACGAGAGCCATTTTTGGGGGGGGGGGGCGCCCCCCCCCCCCCGCGACCAACCCTATCCCTTATTTTTTCCCTCTCCGACCCCTGGTTACGTTCCTGGAGCTAACGGTAGTAGGAATTTTTGGGCGGTTAAAGTTGTGCTCAACGTCGTGAGGTTTAGTTTCACAGTCTGGAACCATAGGCAGACAGCCTGCCCAGATTTTGGGGGTGGGTCTCCCCGACCCCCGAAATTTGAATTGAGACAATAGCTATATTAGTCTACTAAAAATAAAATCTATATAAAAAATCAGCGATTTTTGGTTGCTAAACTATGCCATGACTAGGGCCCGACTGGATATTCGGTCCGGTCCGGTGGATTCGGTATATCGGGCCATTTTTGCATCCCATCCGGTCCGGCCGGATCTTTTCTTTTAAAACCGGATCTTACTTGGCCGGATCTGAGTTTTTTTACATGAATATAATAAAATTAATTTTATTTCATTTTATTTTGACACTCCCAACAAAAATCTTGACTTATGCTATTATCTCGCGATGGGATACATGTTTTGACCCATGATAGTCATGATGGATCTTTTTGTTTGTGTCTGTGATTTTGTTAATTATATTTAATTTAATTTCTAAGCTTTTTAATATGTATTATTTTGTATTTTGTTTTTTTTTTAATCCAGTGGCGTAGCCAGGGGGAGAGCAGCCCCCCTCCCTCTGAAATCCGGCGACGTTCGATTTTTTCGTAAGGGGGGCCCTTGGCCCTTACATTTTTTGAATTTTGGGAGCAAAATTTTTTTTCTTTAAAAATAAATTCAGAAACATTCCTAATGCGTTCCAAAAGCATAAAAATACCAAAAAAACTAAAATTTTTTCCGCTTCGCGGCAAGTTTACATTTATGATTTATATTAGTTTTCTAATTTTCAATGAATTTTAGCATTCAATACATAGCAAAGGCATAGGTGGGTAGCCTACATAGATGAACAAGGGGGGGTAGTGTGGGGTCCCCCTAGCCTTGAAATTTTGGGGCCCCCCTAGAAAAAAATCCAGCCCCCAGTCCCCCCAAATTTTCAAATTTTTTACCCATGACCCTCCTCTAGATTTTGAAATCTGACCCCCCCCCCTCCCCTCTCGAGAAAATTTTAAGTACTTTAAGTAGTAAATTTTATTGCAAAAACGTGAATTTTAAACATAAATTCATGTTTTACACCTTTTTTATACCTAAATATTGCTTTTTATTCAATAAAATGTAGTATTATCTTATAAAAAAACTATTATTAAATATTTAATGGTTTAAAAGTATTTTGTTTCAGAAATCGGACCCCACCTGACCCCCTCTAGGTTTTGAAATCTTCCACCCCGAGTCGATCCCCTCTAGAAAGCTAGGGGGGTTCGACCCCCCCCCTAGGACCCCCTCCTAGATTTTAAAATTTCATTTACCCGGGGTAAACACACCCCCTAGTTTTTGACCTTGTTCATCTATGGCAGCCTACCTACCGGATTTTTTTTGGGGGGTGGGGAAGGATTTACCAGACCCCTGAAATTTGGGGGGCGGGCGGGGGTGTCCCAAAATTTTTTTCGGGTATACCTCTAATACCCCATTTTTGGCGTTTTTAGTACTGGAACGCCCAAATTTTGGGGGAGGGGGTGTCGGCTGTGATCGGATTTTTTTGAGTGGTATAACCCCCTCTTATGGTCTGGACATAATGTTTTTGATATTATTGTTCATTCTGTTTTAATATGAATTGTGTTTCTGACAATAACTGAATCGTAGTTGGGCTCTGATGGGTGTATTTCTGGCGGTTTTGTTCCTAATATAATATTTTGAGTTGAGTGGAGGGAGGAGAGACACGGAATTACCGGGAGGGGTTGGAGCTTTGAGGGTTAAAAACAGAGAAACGAATCGAATCGGTTTTTGTGGGGGACCCTTATTTGGTTTATAATAGCTTTTCGGTTTTGGAAATAGGTAAAAACCGCTTATTTTAATTCAAAAAATATTTTTTTTGCAATGGCATTTTCTAACTCTTTATTAAAAACACTTTTTCGGTTCCAAAAACTTTTATTTTAGACTGATTTTCTTCTTCAAATTTCCAATAATGGAGGTTAATCAAGCAAGAATATATTTAGCGTGAACGATACGGGGCGCATAATAGACGCCCAGTACAGCGGCCTCTACTCCTATCACATTCCCAGCAGCACGTGGTGTCAATTGCGCGAAGATGAGGACTCGGCTGCCGAATCAGCAGACTCGTCTTGGCAGCGGGTAAATTGTTCACCCGAAAGCAAACAGCGGCAGTCCGGCTGTGAATCGGATCAAAACCGGCGGACAGTCAAGTCCAGAGTGGGTCACGCTATGCTTTTTGACCAGGTATACCTATTAACTGTAATGACCCCTATCGTGTTGATGTTTTAGATGTATGCCACCCTGTAAATCTAAGGATAATGTAGTATGAAGTCAATTTGTGATAGTGCTTGTAGCTAGTACTGAGAGTTAAAGACTCCATGGTTGATTTCTGTATCATTATTTTTGATAGAAAATCAAAAAACAGTTAATTTTATTTAATTATTTCTGCCAAATAATTTGTTTTATTGAGTTTGTGCTTCTGGACTTAGTACTCGCATTAACATTCTCGCTCTTGATCTAAAGGCTTTTTTCTATTCCTTGATAATGTTTTCTGCAATCTTAAGCTTAGATATTTTATCCAGAATTATTGACGTGACGTAATTATCATGCTTATTTTTTTATTTTATCCTGTTTGAATTACTTTACAAGAAAAAAACAAGGCCGAATAAATCAAGTTTTTGACTGAAAATTTGTAAAACAAATTCGTTAATTTTAGCCTTTTAAATAAAAAAAATTTGCTCTACAGGATTTGAACTCCTGTTTTCAAAGTTTTCTAACTTTCATACTTGACGCTGCAAATTCACCTGTTCACTTTTTAACTTGTATTTATAGGGCGTCGTAGTTTTGAAACATCAACACAGAAGAAAATATTACACTGATAAATCATCAAAATATCAGGAATTGTCACAATTGTGCTTTTTATTTATTCCCATCCTAACGGTTTCTCGCCTGTGGTAGTGGCTGTTAACGGGTTAACGGTTATGTAATAGTCCACTATAGTAATGTGGGAAATTTTTCTTAAATTTTTTAATTAAAGTAGTTAGTGAACCACTTTAAATGTATCCAGTACGGACTACAGGGTCAAATTACCCGGTGACTTTCGATTATTGTTATTGCTTTTTACCAAATGATTAAATATGAATTTATTCTGGTGTAAAGTCTGATTGCCTGGCTACCTGTTAAAAATAAACTAACTCTAAGTTTACTCATTTATGTTAACATAACAACTTTACAAAAATATAAGTGTTGTTATGTTTTAGAAATATCGCTGTTTGTACATACTGGCCGGCCAGAGAGCTCGAGAATTCCTGGTAGACATGCTGGTGTACCGTGTTGATACGGATGAACTTACGGTGCTCAATGACCAGGAGGGGAAACCGCTAAGCGGTAAGCCTTTTTATTGTGAATATTATGCAGAAAATGATAATAATTGGTATTAATTAATTATGTGAAAGTGATAATCTGTTTACTTCAAAGGTGAGTAACCCTCTGTATTTTCTAGGGCTATACCAAAATTCAAAGATCGGCCAAAGAATTTTAAGGTTAATCATAGGTGAGCATAGGGGTAGGGTGAGGTGGGGTCTACGCTCTAGCCTCTAAATTTTAAAACCACCTTAAAAACCTGGGGATCTTCATCCTCACCACAAACTTCCTTTATTTTGACACCCTTCCCCTCCCTTTTAAGCCCAAACTAGGGGTCACATGGACCCCCCCCCTCCCAGCTTGTCGGTCCATGCTTACCTACAGGGGTCGAATAACACACACCAGATTAAAATATTAAACGGTTGTTTTTAACATTTAACTGCAAAACATTTAGTTTTGTTAACTGCATATAAAGAACTTGTTATTTACCGCGCAAACGGTTATTATGTTTTTACAAAATTATTTTTAAAACAGTACTTCGTCATGTTTAGTTCCTTTGGCGGGATTCACTCAACGGGCTACAATGGATACGGAATCACGGGAAATATTCATGCTTTCTGTATGTCCGTTTTGAAAACTTTACACAAATATAAATATAAAAAATAATAATATATAAGGCACGCGAAAATACGGCCATAAAATGATTCTTAAGAGGTGCGTATTAAAGGCGCGTACTGACTCTAATTAAGGTTAGTAAACGCCCTAATTTGGTCAAACACGTCAAAACAGGGTCTCTATTATAAAAATATTGTAGTTTAATATTTAGCGCCTTCTGGTAAGACAGTGGCGTGCCCAGGGGGGGGCGGCCGCGCCCCCCCCCCCCCCCAAATCTGTCGAAGCCGGATTTTTTCGTGAGGGGGACCCTTACGTTTTTTGAATTTTGGGAGAGTAAATTTTTTTTCTTAAATATTAATACAGAAACTTTCCTGATGCCTTCCAAAAGCATATTAATAGTCAAAAAACCAAATTTTTCCCGCTTCGCGGGTAGTTTAATTGACAATTTATCTCAGTTTTCTAATTTTAAATCGATTTTGCCGCTCAATAGTTAAGGCATATATTATGTTAAATAAAATTACTATCAACACTATTAACCTTTTATTAACGTTTTAAACACATGTTTTAAATGAATAGGAATAAAAAAACCTTAAATTTTGTTTTACTTATCATCTGGAATTAAAATTTCTAGTGTATTTTAGCGCCTTAAATTAAAAATTTTCTCCCCCGGGGGGAATTCTGACAAGGGGCTCTGCCAGACCCCTCTGAGACCTCTGAGACCCCCCTGACAAGGGGCTCTGCTCCTTGACCCCGCTAGGGGGCTGCCGGCCCCCAGACCCCCCAAAACTCTAATCTTAAATTACGTCATAACTCATTAAAGCAGGCAATAAACTCGTGCATTATTTAGCAAACAGACCATAATTTAATGCACATAATATTTTTAAGACATAAAATAAATAACACAAAAATTGAGCATACTTACTTCAAAACCTGATTTTATAGAAAAGTTCAAAAGTTTAAAACGACCTTAGCTTTGTTGTTTGGTTTGTTTTTTTTTTTTGCTTAAATCAATTTTTGTCATAGCAACGACGATATTAAAGATTTGTGTTTTAAAATTCTTAGAAATTCTTTATCCAGGTTAATTGTTTTATTATCTGTTAACGACATAGATGAGCACGGTCCCGGCAGCGGCAGCTAGGGAGACGGTGTGGTTACCCGGGGTAAATAGCATTTTAAATTCTAGGAGGGGGTCCCAGGATGGTCCGCTCCCTCCCTCCCCCATAACTTTTTAGGCGAAGGGTTGACCCGGGGTGCAAAATTTTGAAATCTAGAGGAGATAGGGGGTCAGGTGAGATCCGGTGTCCAAAGCAAAACAGCCTTTAATAATATTGTTCTTTTTATAGGCTAATACTACCTTTTAATTAAATAAAAAGCTATATTCTGGTATAAAAAGGGTATAAAAACATGAATTTATGTTACAAATTTACGTTTTTAGAAGAAAATTTAGTAGGTATAAAAAAGTACCCAAGATTTTCCCAAGGGGGAAGGGGGGGGGCTCAGATTTCAAATTCTAGAAGGGGTTCAGAGAGGGGTAAAAAATTCGAAAATTTGGGGGGAGGGTAAAGCCCTAGATTTTTTTCTAGGAGGGTCCTAAAATTTTGAGGCTAGGAGGGGTGGACCCCACCATGCCCCCCTCCCTTTCTCATCTACATAGGTGATCGCACCTGATCGTTAACCATATGGTTAACGATCATTATAATTTAAGTTTTAATGTAATTTGTGTTAGGGTAATTGGTTTTGTAAAGTAATGCTATATCTTTTAGGGAACCAACAAAGACCGAAAAGAAGAGGGCGTTAGAAACTCTTTTTGGGTGTTGAACATCGAAAAAAGAAAATGGTACTATAATTAGTCACTTAGGATAAATGATTTAAAGTCGGCCAGGCTTTAATTTTGGCCATCGGCTGTTTTGCTATGCGCATAGTTATGAAGAACTTTGTATTACTAGATGGATGACATTACGATCCATCCAGCCATACGCAGTTCATTTCATAATTTTACGCATGGCAAAAATAACAGCATAGATGGGCAGGAAGGAAAGTTGAGGATGATATAGCCCTCAAAAAAACTTGGAACCGCCAACATCCCCCTGTCCAAAAAAGCATTTAGGTTTACGGAATAATTCCTTCGGACAATTTTTGATATAACCCCCAGATTTGGGGAAAGGTAACTTTTCCCTCTCCCAACAATAATCCTAATTCATCTAATTTAAGTTTATCTAATTTATGCGATTTTAAACATTTGGTCTGAATTCACCACTCTCCGATCCAAAAATATTTTTTCAGGGTTAAAAATGGTTCCAGGTTTGTTAGATTTAAATGTTTTTTAGGCATAAGTAT
>JASAMX010034933.1:0-11334 GCA_030248175.1 Microlaimidae sp. YZB2_3 | reverse complement strand
CTGTGAGTATGATTTTTTCAATTGACATTTCATCAAACTAAAAAAATGCAACAGGGCTTTGTGACTAGATCAATGTATAAACAAATCATTATCGTATCGTAGAAATTTTTATTTAGTGAGCACCTGGCCAAACCAAATGCAAATTTCCTATAGTCCACATAATGTTCATCTCAGACTAGTCTACATCTTTTCTGTCTAAACATACGCCCGGGGAAAAATCGCCCCTTTTTCCTGCTCTATTTTTAGAGCATTTTTCAAGGCTAGTCTACCACTTTTTTTGATATATTTTATTTATTGCATTTTGATTTTCGTGAAACTTGAATCAAGAAATTGTTTTCTGATTTTTATTTTGTTGTTGTTATATACCGAAAATAGTTTAATGATTGAAAAATAAATAAGAAAAGTAAAATTATTTAACGTAATTTATTTCCGAAACTGTATAAACTAAAGCGTAATTTTTTTGAAATAAACAATGTAAATTGAACTTGGCGAATGGGTTTTTTATATGAAAAAAGATTCTGCAGAGTTGTTTAGAATGACGGTTTTTTAGTTAATTTAATCATAAACAAATAAATATATTCTTAAGGAACTTACGCTATTATAACGTAATTGATTACAATGAACTTGGCAAAAATAAAAGAAGTGTAAAATCAAAGTAAATATATTTAACAATATAATTTTCAAACTTCCAAGCAACCGATTTCAATAATTTATTTAATTAAAATAATAAGTAATTAAATATAGTGTGCAGGGTGCTGGGGGGCTAAACCGGTGCGTGGCGCTCCGCGCCACCGACGCTTATTATTATTTTTTAAATAAAACTTTGAATTAATTTTGTCATCAGTAATGCAAGAATTTAAAAAAGTACTCTGTTGTTTTCCCCGTTTTCCGCGCGGTTGAAGCAGATGGCGCTAGGAACTGGTTCGGTTTCTGCCACCAATTAAAACCCGTCTGCTTTTTTTGTGCGGTTTCTATGAGGGGATGTTCGTTGTCAGCTGTGTGCAATCCTTATTGTTTCCAAAAGGCTGTTATTGTGCGGTTGGGAGTTTTTATTTGCCTATTTTTCAATTTTTTATTTTGATCAATAAATCGATAACAAGGACCTAAATGAAAAAAGTGCTTCCTAAGAAAGTAGCGTAATTTCTTCTTCTTTCTAATGAGCCCATGTTTATTTTTGATCAATCAGTAACGAATGAGGAATATCGCTTTTAAGGATTGAGCGTTGGAATAATAATAATAATAATAAGAAGAAGAAGAAGAAGGTTCTGAATTCCAAAATTTACCCACGTTCTCTAATAATGGTTGGCGCGGCGTCACGGGGCTAAATCGCCCCGTGGCCCCGCTCCCGCGCCACCCATGATACACAAAAAATACTGCTATACACATAAATAAAAAAATAAATAATACAAATCAAGAGAACCGTTTATAACTACATAGGTGGAAAAAAAATCGTTTCATTAATGAAAGCTTAAAAAAACATTTAATGCAAAAAAATTTGGTTTTTACTAAACAAATATACGACGAGAAAAAAAACTTACAATAAAAGTGTGTAAATGTAAATTAAACTAGTAGAGTAAAAGCCAAAAATTGATGCGGGTTGCACAAAGAACACAAAAAAATCTTAAAAAAATATGGGGAAAAGTATAATCAGTTTACAAAAGATAACCTGTAGCAAAATACAAGCAAAAGTGATATATAAAAAATTGCATAAAATGATATGAGCTTATAACAAAATAAATAAATAAATAAACTTATATAGCGTACTGAGAAAGTTTACGGTAAAAATTGTTTAGAGATGATAATACTAAGTCAGATGGGAGCTTATTCCATATGTTAACAATACGACCTGAATAAAAATATGTAGATATGTGTAATCTGGAATAGAAATCGTTTAATTTTAGTCCTTTAGTTCTGGGTTTATTATTTTGATCAATAGAGAGAAATTTATAAACTGGTATATTAGTTAGTCCATTTAACATTTTATAGCAGAGCAGTGTGTCATTTCGTTTTCGTCATTTCGTTTTCGTATCTAGGTTGAGTTCCCTTAGTCGAGTCTCATAATCTACACGAAGAAAAGAGCACGTATAATATAAACGCCTTGTAAAAGTTTTTTGCACCTTTTCAAGACGATCGATGTCCATGAGGTAATGAGGGTTCCAAACGTGGGTTTCAAACTCGACTAGTGGACGCACAAAGGTTTTATAAGCTTTCAGTAAAATTTCCATGTTATGAGTTCGAAATGACCGAAACAGAATGGCTGTTTTATTCTGAGCTTTTGCGGCTATAGATGCACAATGGGATGAAAACTTTAAGTCGTTTGATATTAAAATACCTAAATCACGTATAGAATTTTGGCTAATAATTTGATTATCATTTAAATAATAATTTAATTTTTTATTATTAAATCCTAGGTGAAGAACGCAGCATTTGTTTATAGCAATGTTTAACTGCCAGACTTTGGCCCAATTGCAAAAATTATTTTAGTTCTTTTGGAAAGTATTATGGGAATTTTGGTCAACTATAACGTGATAGAATTTGGCATCGTCCGCAAAAAGCTTGACAGACGTGCTTTTGTCGAGGCAGTCAGGCAAATCATTGATGTAAAGCAAAAAAAAGGAGCGGTCCAAGAACACTGCCTTGGAGTACTCCGCTGCAGACAGGAATGTAATCTGTACACATCATTTGATTCATTATTTAATATGACTTTTTGTCTTCTATTATTATTTAAAATTTTTGTTTTTAGGATTACTACAACTTTTTGTGGCAAACCTGTCCTCAAGTATCTGCAGAAAAGTAATATTAATATATTAACGGTTTTATTGCCTAGTGTAATCAAAAATAATATAATACTATAGTATAATTAATAATATATAGTATTATAATATTTTTGGTGTAAAAATTTTTGCTTTCCCGTTGTGATTGGTTTTATAATATTTTATTTTAATTGATTTTAAACAAAAAAATTTTACCAGGGAAAAAGTTTTAATTTGGAACACAATCCTGTTGTCAAATAGTAAATTGTCATTATTATCTAATTTTGGTAGCACTTTTTGATTATGAATATTTTTTTTTTAAATTTTTTATTTTGCAAAAATTTATAAACAAAAACATAATATTATACGGCTGTAAATTATTCATTATTGAATTGGCTTTTCAGTGTGGCAAAAATCCAACAAAATAACTTTAATTTAGATTGTCGCAGCTTTTATCCTTTGTTTACGGAATGATTAGTGAAGAGTCAGAATCTCTTGCCTTGCCTTCGTTTCCGATTGACAATTTGTCGGTGGCCGCTCGAGTCTGGGTATGATTTTTGGCTTGTTTTTATTGGTGTTATGGTTTTTAAACCTTTTAAACCATTCTTAAAAAAATTTATTAAAACGTACTATCATAGTTATAACTTCTCTTGTTTTTTTAGTTTTTAATTTTCCCATTTTAAGCAAGTAATATAAAAAATTTTAGTTGTACCTTGTACACTCTGTGTTTGAAAAAAAAACTTTATGGTGTAAGTAAAAGCTCTAAAAATAAAAACTAGTTTTTGCTGACCAAATCTACGCTAAGCTCAAAAAGGTTTTTGATAAAAAAGTTGGCATCGTCACAAGACTACAGAGACAGGTTATGATCACAAGCTACATAAGCTAGAGTTTAGTGATTACATAGGGTCGGCACGTGACGGCACAACCCTGGGCGTTGAGCGGAATATATGCCAATATATCTGTAAAAAAAGAAGAGAGTAGAGGTTGTGTGTTTTTAAAAAGAGTCACAATCTCAGTGATTTTTTACTAAACAAACACTACTTTAGTAGTTTTTATTTCGAATTAAAATATTTTAGCAATTAAGCAGATTATTTAAACCATCCTTCCTTTAAAAAATCTTAAAAATGAAAAATGGGAACCATAAATATTATGCTTTGAATCAGAAGGTTGTTTAAACCGGGGAGAGCACCACCAGGAAGCTCCACCAGCCTCTTATATGTTTTAAAATTATTTTTTACGTTATTTCTGTTTTTTGTGTAACTGCGGATAGCCGTACATTAAAAGCTAAGCATTAAATATTAAATGAACTTTAAATCATAATAATATTATTAAGTTTTGCCTAATTTTTATGTTTAAACAAATATATTATTAGAACGCAAATCCAGAGTTTTCCTGTGAAGAAATCGTTCGTTTTTTGTATCCCTACACTATTATGCTTAAATCTGATGGAAAAGATGCCGTTCGAGAATCGTTAAAGGTTTTTATTTTATTATTATTATATTAATAATTTTATAAGTGTATAAACAAAAAAGTGATTTTGTAACATAATGATAAAAGCGATTTATTTTATTGATCATGATGGTTTTGTAACCTATATGTGATTATTATTATTTTGTCAAAAGCATTATTAGTCATTATTTTTTATAATTTAATGTAATGAATCAGATTATGTTGCTAAAAGTATTATTACCATACATGGGTACAGGGGGGTTGGGGAGGTTAAATCCCAAAATTCTGAGAGAGGTTTAACCAACCCCCCCCCCCACTCAAAAGCGGGGGAAAGGGAGTAAAGATTACCGCCCAATTTTGGAAAAATGAAGAAAAAAATTCTTTAAAATGACTTCTAACTGCCTCCAAACTTAAGTTTTGAGGTCAAAATGAATGATTTACACAGTAAAAAGCTCCAAAAATGCAATAAAAAAGGCCTTTTGCTTTAAATTAGCGTTTTTTATCTATTTTTTTTCTTTAAAATCAAAAAAACGATATAGGTAAAATGAACTCCAGAAAAAAAAAGATATTGGTATTTTGCGTTTCTCGGATTTAAACTCCCCCCTAATTTGGGGTTTAACCCTCCACTCCGGACCAACTTGCCCATGTAATATGATTATTGCCATATTTTAGCAACTAAAAACAATTTAGTTTTTTTTAGACGTTTGGAATCTTAGATAAGAAAAACAAAAAAATTTCTGACAGTTCAGTGCTGTCTGTAGTTGGAATTGAAAATCATTTCGCAGATGTTACCATAAAATCGGCTAAAAAAACTTTGTGCATTAAGGTATAACCAAAAATACTATAGTTATTATGTAACAATAAATAAACATTCCTTTATTTTTCATTACGATATTTTTATACATTGTACTATTGCTAAACGTGGACCTGTGCACTGCCGCCCCCCCGGGTTTTAAACGGGGGGGGGGCAATTCCGAAACGGAAGGGGCACGGGGGGCAACTTTTTGAAACGGGGAGAGGCAATAAAACGGGGGGGGCAAGCAGGAGGGAAAGAAAAAAAAGAGAGAAAAAGGAGAAAAAAAAGAGAAAAAAAGAAGGGAAAAGTGACAACAAAAGGGAAAATAAGGTAAAAATAGGTCTGAAATGGCCTAAAATACATTGAAATAGCCTAAAAACAGCAAAAAAATTGCGATGATGGAGTCATCATAGGTGAAAAATGGCATCATAATTTTAGGGTGCTTTTTCATTTTTTGGCGGGAGGGGGGGGGAAACCTCCAATAAAACGGGGGGCATTTCCAGACCGTGCACAGGTCAGAACGTGTGTGTTACAGAACTTAAAGTTCGTTTTTTATTGACAATATAAACGCGTGTTGAATTCACTTATTGTAACTATAAGCTTAGGTTCCATCAAACTTGATGAATAAATCCAATACAACATCTACTACAATCACTAACATTGACGAAAATTACGTTTCTACTCCTTTACATGACAGATTTCTTTCCGAAATGTTCTTGCTTCATTCCACTCAAGATTTTTGTATAATCGGGTCCAAAGTAAATTAGTTAATTATTATACTGCTTTGTCATTTTCAGGCTAATGTTTTTCCAGATTCAGACGTTTGCACTGCCCCCCTTTTAGGGTTTTATTGGGGGGGATTCCAAATCGGGGGGAGACGGGAGGAAACTTTGTTGAATTGGAGGGACAATAAAACAAGGGGGCAAGCAGTGGAGAAAGAAAAAAAAGGAAAAAGAGAAAAAAGGACAAAAAAAGCGAAAATAAGGTAAAAATAGATCTAAAATGGCTTAAAATGCATTGAAATAATCTAAAAACTGCAGAAAATTGACAATGTAAAATGGCTTAAAATGCATTGAAATAATCTAAAAACTGCAGAAAATTGACAATGATTGCGTCATAATAGGTCAAAAATGGTGTCATAATTTTTGGGTACTTTTTCATTTTTAGGCAGTGGGGGGGGCAAATCCTCCAATAAAGCGGGGGGGGGCATTTCCAGACCGTGCACAGGTCTGAGATATCTCATTTTATATTTATTAAATAAAATATTTAGCTCTATTTTGTATTTTGCAGTGAGTAAGACTATTTAAAAAAAAAGTATTTTATCGTATTTTTAAATTAATTTGTAATCCGGGTTATTCGTTACTGGATCTAAGTTCCTTAAAAATTAGCAAAAAAATAGTCTATAAACAATTTTGTTAGTTCTTGTTTATATTTTTTAGTTTTATTCTGCTTGGTTGAAAATCAAAATTATTATTATTATTTATAATATTAAATTTTAACTAAATTTTTTAATGTCTTGTTTTTATGATTGCCGTTCAGGTAAATTATATTATTAATTATATGGATTTTACATTCGTTATTACCGTTGATTTTTTGTAATAACGTTTTTTAATGTATCCGATAATAATCCTCTCAGAATTTCACCAATCCGTTTACTTTCTGCAAAAAATGGAAGAATCCCGTGGGTATTCAAAATCACAGAAAGCGGCCTAAAAATTTGGTGCGATTTCAAGCTACGGTTAGCCTTTCGATTATCTTCCTAATTTCCGTATGTATAATCATCATAACGATACCTTCATAGGTCACCGAAGGGGGGGGGGGGGGGGTCGGGGGGCACCCCCCCCCCTACGGCCTCTGAGACCTATCCCCCCCTAAGGCCCATTTTTGACCCCTCCCCCCCATCGACCCCTTGAGCCCCTGACCCCCCCCCTAAGGCCCATTTTTGACCACCCCCCCACCAGACAATCCCAAAAAATGCTTAAAAAATGGTCAAATTTCGTCAAAAAATTGTCAATTTTGGTCAAAAAAATGGTAAAAACACCCCAAGCACCCCCGGGTGCTTTTTTTTCAAAAAAAAACACCCCGGGGTGTGACCCCCCCTGGAGGTCAAAAACCTCCACACCCCGGGGTGTGGACCCCCCCCCTGAGCCGTCGAAGGTCGGTGACCTATGGATACCTTTATTATTGGTTTGTAGCGTTTTTAGTACTGGGATGTCTAGATTTTAAGAACACCCAAATTTTAGGAAGGGGAAAGGTGTGTTGGCAGTTTTGAGATTTTTTTTTGGGGAATAACCCTCCTATCCATATATTTGTTGCATTACTTGAAACTTATTTCCCCTATGCAGATTATACATAGGGCAGGCGCTAAGACAAGCTAGAAGGGGCGAGAAAATTTTACCCATATTATGCTTTTTACCTAACCATATTAATACAATTCATAATTATGGCGCAGGGCGGTGGCAAAACGGTGCTTATCCAAAAGTTGGCCGACTCGCTGGGTTACGAAGTGGAGACGGTTATGCTCTATCAGGACATGACGAGTCGAGATTTGCTCCAACAGAGGCGAATGCTCCCCTCTGGAGACACCGTCTGGGTCGATTCCGCCCTGGTGGAAGCGGCCCGCAGCGGAAAGTTGACAGTCCTGGATGGGATACACAGGGTGCACCATAGCACTTTGAACGTGTTGCAAAGGTAAACTGGAAAACGTTATATTTTTCGATTAGTCCTTGGCTATTTTTTCAATTTAAAAAAAAAGAAAAAAAACAGACTGGGTGTAAGACACTTGAATATTGTATAAACAATTGTAGAAACAAATTTTATTTAGTTTAATCACAATTAGAAAATGTTCATTATAATTGTGAAACTGTAGGGCATGGATTCTTTTGGAATACTGAATGTAAAATCATCGCAAAATGTGTGCAGAAAGTAAATCAATGTTTACTAGTGGTTATGATAGTATAATTACAAAAGATCTATTCATCCTTCTCCAGGAGTGTCCAAGGAAAATAAAACAAAACGAAATCTTGAGTATGAGAGTGTCTGATTTTAGTTAAGAATATCAAAAGGTCAAAACAAAAGTTGATGAAACTAATTATTTATAAACTCTAATTAAATTAATATGCTAAACCCGATTTTTTAATGTTTAATTTGGACCTTGGCAAATTATGAACCGTTATTACCGTTTTTTGTATTATTACACTAAACAAAAAAGAGTGCAAAATTATTGCTCTAACGCTAAAGTATTCCAGGCTGAAATTAAGAGCGTAACCGCTGTCCGTCAGAAAGAAATAAACAATAAACGCGCCAGCAAAAAAATTTACAGTGGTTATTTAACCAATTATTATTTAGTTGCGTCACATGTTTCTCAGCGCGTGATATTTTCTTAAAGGAAGAGTGGTTTCTTGAACACCCTGCTATTTTCACCCTGATAGAATTAATCTTTAGTTTTATATTTCTAGGCATTCTAACATAGATTTTGCAGTCGGTAATTTGTTTGTGACGTCTTCAAAAAAACATGCTAATAAACTCGACAATAAAACTCCCGGTTTTAGAAACGTAACGCATTATTAAATATTGGTTTCTGGCTATTGTTTTTAATTTCTTCATGTTTTAAGATTAGTTCACGAACGGGAACTTGAATTATTCGACGGTTCTAGATTGATAGGGAGGTCACGATACGAGGAGCTCAAGCTTAAAACTGGCCTTACCGAAAAAGAACTAGCAGAAAGGTACCATTTCGTTATGGTATTTTTTTAATAATACAAAAAACATTATTATATATTAAGTTTTATGTCTGTATTGTATTGAACTTTTGAGTTTGTTTTTTCTTCCAGAAAAATCCACCCGATCCACCCGGCGTTCCGCATCGTGGCTACGGCGGAACCTCCGAATCTCCAGGACAGCGGTCAGCACTGGCTCACTCCCGAACTCCTCACGCTCTTCCTCTACCAAACCCAGCCACCCCTACCGGCCGACCAGGAAATATCCCTAATATCCAAACTGGTAATTATTTGCTAGTAAGAAGAAAAGAGAGTCAAGTCAATTTAATAGTAAAAAAACGAATTTTTATTGTGCCTAATCTTGTAAGAGACCCGTCCAGTACACCGCGATGGATTTTCCGGTTCGTACAGAGGTATTTTTGTGCACAAGTCGTGCTTGTTAGTCCAGGTGTGTAGATTGGTGTATTGTGTGGACGTGCGTTTTGCAAAGAGACAGTTGAGTGATGTATATTTTGTTGGGTTTATTTTTAATATTTTAAGTAGATAAACCAAGACTTCACTCCCTGAGTTCACTGAGGTAAGCGTTCTCATGCATGTCCCTTCTGGACGGTTGATTTATTACGTTTTTATTTGTTACACTAGACGATTACAAGCATAGGTATTTTTGGTCGGGTCCGCTAGGGGGTTCCACCCCCGGGTGGAAGGCCAAAATTTTTTAGGGGGGTCCCTACCCCCCTGGCTTTTTAGTTGGGGGTCGACCCCGCGTGCGAGATTTCAAATTTTGGGGGGTCAGGGGTGTCCGATTTTTTAACAAAGTTTTTAAATCAATAATTTAAGTATTTTACGTCTAATATTGAATTTTATATACTAAAACAGCCTATTTAGGCCTAAAAAGTGTATTTAAACACTGTTTTTAACTAAAAAACCGTGTTTTTGACAGTAAATAAAAAAATTATTCTTGCTAGGGAGGGGGGTCAGCCTCGCAAGGAGGTCAGGCCGGACCGCCCTCGAGCTTTGGGGGGGGGAGGGGGGGGCCCTGGTTTTTTCTAGTGGGGGCAGGGACGTGTCCAGAGTTTCATTTGGGGGGATTTTAGTACAAAAAAAATTTTTTGGGGGTGGGGGGCGGAGCCCCCCCCCTTGATTTTTGAAAACGTTAAAAAAGCAGGGAAAAACGTAGATAAAGCTGTATAATACACTGTTTTTGGCCTAATAACCTATTATCTAATGTTTTTAGCGATAAAAGCATGTTTTCTTAGTTAAAAATTACATTAGCACACATTGGAAGAGCCTGGATTTCACAAAAAAAAGAATTAAGAGACCTTTCAGACCCCTTGGCTACACCCACATTGTAAACCAAAGCAAATGAGCAGCATCTCGACTCCATGTTATTCAGGGTACCTACCTACCTATATGAAAAAAATCCGAGCCAATGCTATCGGCGGCTGGAAAATTTAGGAGGGGGGAGGTACATAAATCAACCATTATGATTCTTTGTTTTGCTTTCTGTTTAGTACTAATTACCTTATAAAAAATATTGTACTAACTTTGAAATAACATTAGCATTAGGCAAGATAAATAGCGAGATATATGTATGTATACTATTGAAAGTGACCGCTGAGCGAAGCGAAGCGGAAAAAATTTTTGGTTTCTGGGGATCAATTAGGGTACTAAAATTATTTTATAGTTTGGCGCCGAGCGATTAGCGAGGCGCTAGAAAATTTTGAATTTTTAGCCTCAGAAAACCCAAATTTTACTATTTGACGACCATTTCGGGGGGGGGGGGGTGGCCGCCCCCCCCCCCCACCCACACCACTATCCCCTATTTTCCCCCTGTCCGACCGTTTCGAGGGGGGGGGGCGGCCGCCCCCTTCCCCCCCTGGATACGTCCCTGAGTGGGGGGTCCAAAATTTTTGCTCTAAGGGGGGTGGACCCCTCTGTCCTCCCCCCAAAAACATCTATGATTACAAGTCTGTTGTTTTTTAGACTTGTTGTTGTGTTGCCTCGTGTGTTTTATTAAAGTTCGCATAATATGTAGGAATGTTGTGTTGCCTCGTGTGTTTTATTAAAGTTCGCATAATATGTAGGAACACTCATGAAGAATGATTAAAAATGCAATCGGTAGTTATCCTTTTGATCTTATGGATCTAAAAGCTGATCAAAAATGATTAACACTGTGAATAATTTTCAGGTAGCATATCTTGCTACGGTACAATTGATTTAAACGATTCATATATCAATGT
Source organism: Microlaimidae sp. YZB2_3 (assembly GCA_030248175.1). Taxonomy (NCBI): domain Eukaryota; kingdom Metazoa; phylum Nematoda; class Chromadorea; order Desmodorida; family Microlaimidae; species Microlaimidae sp. YZB2_3. The sequence goes on along the minus strand of JASAMX010034933.1, from coordinate 377 downwards.
ATAGCTAACATTAAAGTCTTTACACTAATGAAAGTTTTGTTTCAAAAAATTGTACCGTCAGCGAGATATGTTCATTTGAGATTTTTTTCAGTGCAAATCATGTCTAAACTGAATTTAATTTAATAAAAACGCCAAACATCGTGCAACCAGGAAGAACGTTTAGCTATATTTTAGGTACCTCAGGCCTCAGAAGCGCGAGAGAAACCCCTTTTGAACTTGGTGCAAACTCTGCGGGAAAGTTCGGACGGGAGTTTGCGCTCCTTGGCCGCTCGCCTCTTCACCCGCCAACTGGTTCATATCTGTTCTGGAAATTAACGAAATATCCGGAACTGAGTCTCCACGGCGCCGTGGACAAGCCCTGTCGCCGCCCGCTTTCT
>JASAMX010034931.1:0-10064 GCA_030248175.1 Microlaimidae sp. YZB2_3 | reverse complement strand
CTATATCTTTGGTAATCCTGGACGGAATACGACGTTTGATAGCTCAAATGAGAGCTAATTATATGTAGATGACTTTTGTGAGCTTTTTATTTGTTATGTTATGATATTTTCATGTGAAATTGGGTGATTTATAAAAAATAAAATTGTTACTCGTTTTCAGAACATGGGCATTTCATGAATACGCAATAAATTGGTTTAAAAATTAAACTTTCCTGGTAAAATTTAGTCTATTTTCCGAATTTTTAGTCCCCGTGGTTCTACGTTGCGTCTGTGGTGAACAATCGTCATAAAATAAAATAGTGTAATTTCGGCACACATATTGCTGTAAGTAAAAACGGGTTAAATTAAGTGGTCGGGTGTTAAATTGTAGTTGTAAATAGTTAAAAGACAACGTTGAAATGTGTAGGGGTCATAGCATTGCACTTAAACTCGATTAAGGGGATCCTTTAAAAAAGTGCCGAAATTAAATGTACTTTTTTTTCCTAAATTTTGCTCATTTTGATACCATTTGGCATTTTAGTTGTAACATTTTGCCAGTTACACGTTGAACAACAAGTAGAAGCTTAAATTAAAGAAAACTGTCTGGAGATAATGATAGATTTTAAATTTTTGAAAATGATGATTTTTTGACTGAGAAACAATCGATTGTTTGTAAAGCGCCGAAATTAAATGCACACATTTCATTTCGGCAATGTTCCATTTTTTTAAAAACTGATTTAATCAAGTAAAAAAACTACTTTCGTACAATGGAACTTTTGTGGCGCAACGCAGTATTGTGAAAGCTTCAAAATGAGCTATCAAACATAAAAATCGGGCCATACAGTGAAAAGTTACATCGGAAAAACAAAAAAGTGCCGAAATTAAATGCACTACCCTATATACATTTTTGAGTTTTTTATAGCTTAAAATTCGGAAAGAAGGCAAAATTTAAGTCTTTTTCACCACTCATTTACCACTTCTGAATGGGGAATAATTAACCCCATACATAAGCATAGGGGAGAAGGTAGGGTCAACCCCCCTAGCCTCGAAATTATGGACCCCCCTAGAAAAAAATTAGACCCCCTACCCACAAAATTTTTAAATTTTGACACCCTACTTTCCTTTGGAATTCTAAATCGAAATCGACGCCCTCCCCACCTCTTTCGAGCCAAATTTTGGGTATAAATTCAGGTTAAAATTTACTGTCACAAACACGGTTTTGTAGTAAAAACAGTACTTTTGTACTTTTTTCATACATAAATAGCCTTTTTTAGTTATAAAATTCCAGACATGTGCACTGCCCCCCTCCTGGGGTTTTATCGGGGGGCAATTCCGAAACGGGGGGCACGGGGGGCAACTTTTTTGAAACGGGGGGGAATAAAACGGGGGACAAACAGGGGGAAAAAGAAGAAGGGAAAGGAGAAAAAAAAAACGACAAAAAAACAAAAATAAGGTAAAAATAGATCTAAAATGGCTTAAAATGCATTAAAATAGGCTAAAAACTGCAAAAAATTGCAATGATGGCGTCATTAGGTATAGGTCATATATGTAGGTCATATAGGTCAAAAATGGCGCCATAATTTTAGGGTACTTTTTTTATTTTTTAGCGGGGGTGGGGGGTAATAAAACGGGGGGGGGGGGGTGCAAATCCTCAAATAAAGCCGGGGGCATTTTCAGACCGTGTACAGGTCTGAAATTCTATATTAGTGCTAAAAAACTTAAATAAATGATTTAATGTGACTTTGTTTGGAAACCAAACCCCCTCTAGATTTCAGACTGGTCTACCCCGGGTAGACCCCCCTCCTAAAAAGCTAGGCGGTGGTATGGTATGGACCCCCTGTAACCCTCTCTTATCTTTCAAAGGCCAATTTACCCGGGGTAGCCACCCTTCTAGCTTGCCGGTCCATGCTCATGTATGGTAAACTAACCCCCAATCTTCCCGTGACCATCCACGTAGGTTATTTATACTTCCAAATATCTCAAAACTGCTAACACAACACAACAGCTCCCTTAAAATTTTGGGTTACCACAGACACTTCCTTCCCCTAAAACTGGAGTAGTCTCAGTAAACATGGGACGTGGGGAAGATCCATAGATGAACAAGGGGGGGGGGTGGGGTAGGGTGGGGTCAACCCCCCTAGCCTCGAAATTTTGGGCCCCCCTAGAAAAAAATCCAGGTGGCCCCCTTCAATTTTCAAATTTTTACCCCTGACCCCCTTCTAGATTTTAAAATCTGGACCCTCCGCCCCGCGCGAGAAAATTTTAAGTACAATTTAAAAACGTGATTTTTACCAATTTTGTTTTTATCCCTTTTCGCTTGTGTTGTTGATGCCCCCCCGTTTTTTGGGGATTTGCCCCCCCCGCCAAATGAAAAGTCCCTAAAATATGAGCCATTTTTGACCTATGATGACGCCATCATCGCGCTTTTTTGCAAAAGTTTTTGTTTCTTTCAATTTATTTTTTGCCATTTTTTTCTTTTTTTATCCCCTTTTTCTGCCCTGCTGTCCGTCTGTTCCTTCCCCCCTTTTTTTTTGGGCGCTTTCCCCGCCTTTTTGTCTTTGCCCCCTCTTGCTCTGTGGCCTTTTTTCCCCTGTGTCAAAACCGTCGCCCCCCCTTTTTCCTGGTTTTTTCCCCCTTCCCTGTTTTTTCCCCCGTTTTGGGCCTTGCCCTCCCTTTTTTCCTTTTTTTTTTACCTTTTCTCCTTTCTCTTATTTTTTTTTATTTTTTTTTATTTTTTTTCTTTTTTTTTTTCCCCCCCTACTTGCCCCCCCCTTTTTATTGCCCCTCCCCCCCCTGACCCCCCCCCCCGTTTTGGAATCCCCCTACCTCCCAGGCGCCCCCTTCTACCTTTTTTGTGCCTCGACCCTCCTTTTTCTTTTTGATATTGTATTTACCTGTAAAAAACCCCCTATTGTTTTTTGTTTGTTTTTTTCTGTGGGGATATTTTTTTTAAGAAATCTTCCCCCACCTTTCCCCAATCTACCTTTTGGCTGTTTCCGCCTCAGGTGCACCCCCCCCCCCTCAATTGGATGGGACCCTCCCTGTTTTTAGCCGTTTTGTAGTTTCATTTTACGTGTTTTTAACACTTTATGTTTTTATCCCTTTTTTGGCCTGCGCCGGTCTGAATGCCCCCGTTTTATTGAATTCCCCGCAAAAAATGAAAAGTCCCTAAATATGCGCCTTTTTGCCTTGATGACGCCTCTCGCGATTTTTGCTTTGCCTTTTCTGTATTTTAGCCTTGACCTTTCTTCCTTTTTCCGCTTTTTTTGTCCCTTTTTTCCTTTTCCCTTATTTTTTCTCTTTTTCTCCTTTTTTCTCTTTTTTCTTTCTACCCTGCTTGCTCCCCCCCATTTTATTGCCACCCTCATTTCAAAAAAAGTTGCCCCCCCCTTTTTGGAATTGCCCCCCCCCATTTTAACCCCCCGGGGGTACCCCCCCTAGCTTTTTGCCGTGTTCATCTGTGGGAAGATCCTTCTAAAAATTTTCGTATACTTCCCAAATACAGTTGGCTGCCCCGTTTGATCGGCACCCCTCCCTCATTTTATGGGAATCTGGTGTTTCGAATTTTTTTGGTAATTTCTATTACTTATTTTTTTCATGTACCCAAGGTTTTGATTTTATTTTTTTCATGTACCCAAGCAGTGCACATGTCTGCCTTTTTTATACCTAAATATTGCTTTTTATTCAAAAAATGTAGTATTAGTTTACTAAGAAAAAAACTATTATTAAATATTTAATGGTTTAAAAGTATTTTGTTTCGGAAATCGGACCCCACCTGACCCCCCTCTAGGTTTTGAAATTTTCCACCTCGGGTCGACCCTCCCCCCTAGAAAGCTAGGGGGGTTCGACCCTCCTCCTATATTTTGAAATTTCATTTACCCGGGGTAAACACCCCCCATAGCTTTTTGACCGTGTTCATCTGTGGGAAGATCCTTCCTAAAAAATTTTCAAGTATACTTCCCCAAAATACCAGTTGGCTGCCCACGTTTGATCGGCACCCCTCCCCCCTCAATTTTATGGGAGTGTCGGTAGTTTCGAAATTTTTTTGGTAATTTCTATTCTTTATTTTTTTCATGTACCCAAGCGGAGAATATTTTTAAGTAACAACAAAAAAAATTATATAGGTATTTCAATGTAAATATTATAGGCAATGGGCTTTATAGGCAAGCCTTTTTTACTTTTTTTCTCTTTCTCTCCTGCTTGCCCCCCACCTCGCCCTTTTATTTTCCCAGCGCCCCTCTTCCCTGTTTCGAAAAAATTGCCACCCGTGCCCCTTTTAATTTTGGAGGACTCCCCCCAAAAAACAGGGGGGGGGGGGCACAGCCCGGATAGGAAAAATACAATATATAAAAAAATTCGTCGACAAAAAAATAAAAATTGTTTTTCTTTTTTTTTGTTTTTTTTTTTTTATTTTTACATTATTTTTTTTTTCCATATTTGTGGTTGGGGTAGGGATCGGGGGAGAGTGAGATTTGTACAGGGGGGGCGGGGGCGTAGCTTGTTTTGGGGGGGGGGGGGGGGGTAGGGTATAAATATAAGGGGGGGGGGGGGGTGCGCGCCCCCCCCCCCCGAAATTTTGGGGGGGGGGGGAAAGGTTTTCGGAGCCCCCCCTTAATTTTTGAAAACGTTAAAAAAGCAGGGATAAACGTAGATAAAGCTGTATAATACACTGTTTTTGGCCTAATAATCTATTATCTAATGTTTTTAGCGGTAAAAACATGTTTTCTTAGTTAAAAATTACATAAGCACACATTGGCAGAGCCTGGATTTTACAAAAAAGGAATTTAGAGACGTTAGTTTCAGACCCCTTGGCTAAACCCACATTGTAAACCAAAGCACATGAGCAGCATCTCGGCTCCATGTTTTCTGGGGTACCTACCTATATGAAAAAATCCGAGCCAATGCTATAGGCGGCAGGAAAATTTAGGAGGGAGGAGGTACATAAATCAAACAATATGATTGTTTGTTTTTCTTTCTGTGTAGTACTTATTACTTATAAAAATTATTGTACTAACTTTGAAATAACATTAGCATCAGGCAACATAAATAACGAGGTATATATGTATGTATACTATAGAAAGTGACCGCTGAGCAAAGCGAAGCGGAACAAATTTTTGGTTTTGGGGGTCCATTGGGGTACTAAAATTATTTTAAAGTTTGGCGCCGAGCGATTAGCGAGGCGCTAGAAAATTTTGAATTTTTAGCCTCTGAAAACCCCCAAATTTTACTATCTGGCGACCATTTCGGGGGAGGGGCGGCCGCCCCCCCCCCCGCACAACCACTATCCTTATTTTTCCTCCTGTCCGACCGTTTCGGGGGGGGGGGGGGGGGGGGCGCCCGCCCCCCCCCCGAACCGGTCGGACAGGGGGAAAAATAAGGATAGTGGTTGGGCGGGGGGGGTGGCCGCCCCCCCCGAAATGGTCGCCAGATAGTAAAATTTGGGGGTTTTCAGAGGCTAAAAATTCAAAATTTTCTAGCGCCTCGCTAATCGCTCGGCGCCAAGCATTAAAATAATTTTAGTAACCCAAATGACCCCCAAAAAACAAAAATTTTTTCCGCTTCGCTTTGCTCAGCGGTCACTTTTTATAGTATACATACATATATATCTCGTTATTTATGTTGCCTGATGCTAATGTTATTTCAAAGATAGTACAATAATTTTTATAAGTAATAAGTACTACACAGAAAGAAAAACAAACAATCATATTGTTTGATTTATGTACCTCCTCCCTCCTAAATTTTCCTGCCGCCTATAGCATTGGCTCGGATTTTTTCATATAGGTAGGTACCCCAGAAAACATGGAGCCGAGATGCTGCTCATGTGCTTTGGTTTACAATGTGGGTTTAGCCAAGGGGTCTGAAACTAACGTCTCTAAATTCCTTTTTTGTAAAATCCAGGCTCTGCCAATGTGTGCTTATGTAATTTTTAACTAAGAAAACATGTTTTTACCGCTAAAAACATTAGATAATACGTTATTAGGCCAAAAACAGTGTATTATACAGCTTTATCTACGTTTATCCCTGCTTTTTTAACGTTTTCAAAAATTAAGGGGGGGCTCCGCCCCCCCCCAAAATTTCGGGGGGGGCGGAGCCCCCCCCCTATTTTTTTTCTCACCCCCCCCCCCCCCCCGTCCCCCCCCCGCCCCCTCTTTTTTCCCCCCCGACCCCCCGGGGGGGGGGTCTGCTTTGCGGGGCGGCCGTCCCCCCCTGGCTACGTCCCTGATTTTGCAATATTATTTTAGTTAAATTTGTTCAAATTTTTTTGTCTACAATAATTAATGAGCACTGAGCACAATAATTAGAATATTAAGTAATTTACCTGATTTTTGCTGTGTCCGCAGGCACACCAAACGTAGGTTTTTCCCGCCTCAAGTTTCATTCGTTGCGGTTTAATCCAGGCCGGTTGCCCTTTGTAAGGAATCAAGTAGCTGGTCCCTTGAACACCGAACCTTCTTTGCTTCACTTGCTCAGCCGCATTTCTTTGAACTATCTAAAAGTTTTCTTAAGTATTTATAACAAGTCACTGAGGTGACAACCACTTTGTAATAATGTTTGTGTAAATATATATCTAAAAATATGCTCTCTCACTTATGGTTATAAATAAACCGTTTTTAAGGCATTTTGTTAATTTTTTTTAAATTACAGGGAAGGGAATTTTAACTCTGGGTTTGGTAGGAAAGCTAAACCTGCTTTTTAAGGTTTATATCATAGGATTTTAGTGGGCATAGGTGGGCAGGGGGTTATACCATACGATACATGGGCACGGAGGGGGGTTAATCCCACCTCCAAACTCTGAGAAAGGGGGTTTAACCATAGGTGAGAAAGGGGGGCAGGGTGGGGTCCACCACCCCTAGCCTCGAAATTTTGGGATCCCCCCTAAACGAAAATCTAGGGGGGGACCCCCCTCCCCCAAATTTCCGAATTTTTTACCCCTGACCCCCTCTAGATTTTGAAATCTGAGCCCACCACCCCCTCGGAAAAATTTTAAGTACCTTTTTTATACTAAATTTTCTTCCAAAAACATGAATTTTCATCACATATTCATGCTTTTACACCCTTTTTATACATGAATATGGCTTTTTATTCAATAAAATGTAGTATTATCCTATAAAAAGAACAATTATTAAAGTTATTATGGTTTAAAACTGTTTTGCTTTGGACACCGGACCCCACCTGACCCCCCCCCCTAGATTTCAAAATTTCGCACCCCGGGTCGACCCCCCTAAAAAGCTAGGGAGGGTCCGGACCCCCCTGGGACCCCCCTCCTAGAATTCAAAATTCGATTTACCCCGGGTAACCATCACCCCCCTAGCTTTCCCGACCGTTCTCAGATACTGGTTTAACCCCCCGCACACAGAAGTGAAGGGGGGAGAAAAGGTTAACCCCCCAATTTTGTAAAAATGAAGAAAAACGTCTTTAAAATTACTTCTAACTGCCTCCAAGCTTAAGTTTTGAGGTCAGAATGAATGTTTTAAGCCATAAAAAGCTCAAAATGCAATAAAAAGGGCTTTTTGGTCTAAAGTTAGCGTTTTTTTACCTTTAGCGTCTAAAGTTAGCCTTTTTATTTTTTTCTTCAAAATCGAAAAACGTTATGGGCAGGGACGTAGCCAGAGTTTCATTTGGGGGGGGGGGGCGGATTGTAGTACAAAAAAAATTTCGGGGGAGGGGGGGGGCTCCGCCCCCCCCCCCCCCGGAAATTTTTTTTTTTGGGGGGGGGGGGACGGAGCCCCCCCTTAATTTTTGAAAACGTTAAAAAAGCAGGGATAAACGTAGATAAAGCTGTATAATACACTGTTTTTGGCCTAATAACCTATTATCTAATGTTTTTAACGGTAAAAACATGTTTTCTTAGTTAAAAATTACATAAGCACACATTGGCAGAGCCTGGATTTTACAAAAAAGGAATTTAGAGACGTTAGTTTCAGACCCCTTGGCTAAACCCACATTGTAAACCAAAGCACATAAGCAGCATCTCGGTTCCATGTTTTCTAGGGTACCTACCTATATGAAAAAAATCCGAGCCAATCCTATAAGCGGCAGGAAAATTTAGGAGGCAACCAACAGACATGTGCACTGCCCCCCGGGGTTAAAACGGGGGGGGGGGCGCAATTCCAAAATGGGGGGGGGCACGGGGGGGGGGCAACTTTTTTGAAACGGGGGGGCAATAAAACGGGGGGGCAAGCAGGGGGGAAAGGGAAAAAAAGAGAAAAAAAAGGGAAAAAGGAGAAAAAAAGAAGGGAACAGGGAAAAAAGGGACAAAAAAAGCGGAAATAAGGTAAAAAGGGTCTAAAATGGCTTAAAATACATTGAAATAGGCTAAAAACTGCTAAAAATTTGCGATGATGGCGTCATCATAGGCCAAAAATGGCGTCATATTTTTAGGGTACTTTTTCATTTTTTGGCGGGGGGGGGGGCAATAAAACGGGGGGGGGGGGGGGGGGGCAAATCCTCCAATAAAACGGGGGGGGGGCATTTTAAGACCGTGCACAGGTCTCAACCATACATGGGCAAGTTGGTCCGGAGTGGAAGGGGGTTAAACCCCAAATTAGGGGGGGGGTTAAAATTCAAGAAACGCAAAATACTCATATCGTTTTTTTTCTGGAGTGCATTTTACCCATATCATTTTTCGATTTTGAAGGAAAAATAGGTAAAAAACGCTAATTTTAGGTCAAAAAGCCCTTTTTATTGCATTTTTGAGCTTTTTATTGCTTAAAACATTCATTTTGACCTCAAAACTTAAGTTTGGAGGCAGTTAGAAGTCATTTTAAAGACATTTTTTTCTTCATTTTTCCAAAATTGGGGGGGTTAACCTTTTCTCCCCCCCCCACTTCTGAGTGGGGGGGGGGGTTAAACCCCCCTTCTCAGAATTTGGGGGGGGTTAACCCCCCCCCAACCCCCCCGTGCCCATGTATGGTCTGAACCAATATGATTGTTTGTTTTGCTTTCTGTGTAGTACTTATTACTTATGAAAATTATTTTACTAACTTTGAAATAACATTAGCATCAGGCAACATAAATAACGAGATATATATGTATGTATACTATAGAAAGTGACCGCTGAGCGAAGCGAAGCGGAACAAATTTTTGGTTTTTGGGGGTCCATCCATTGAGGTACTAAAATTATTTTAAAGTTTGGCGCCGAGCGATTAGCGAGGCGCTAGAAAATTTTGAATTTTTAGCCTCTGAAAACCCCCAAATTTTACTATCTGGCGACCATTTCGGGAGGGGGGCGGGGGGGGGGGGCCCCCCCCCCCGCCCAACCATCCTATCCCAACTATCCTTATTTTTCCTCCTGTCCAACCGTTTTGGGGGGGGGGGGCGACCGCCCCCCCTGGCTACGTCCATGGTTATGGGTAAAATGCACTCCAGAAAAAAAACGATATGGGTATTTAGTATTTTGCGTTTCTCGGATTTTAACCCCTCCTAATTTGGGGTTTAACCCCCCCACTCCGGACCAACTTGCCCATGTATGGGTTATACCCTCTCCAAAATCCTGATTTTTGCCGAACCCCCCCCCCTAAAATTTGGGGGTCCCAGTACTAAACATGCTAAAAATGGAGCATTTGAGGTATACCCTCAAAAAAAATTTGGGAAACCCCCCTTCCAAGTTTTGGGGGTCGGGTAGGGCTCCTCCCAAAATCTGGGAGGCTGCCCATGTATGTTAGTGGGTCCATGTATCTGTTGTCCTTTGCCAGTAACCAGAGTTTTGTTCAACCCTGGTTGGTTCCGTTTGGCACGCTCCTCACCTTCCTCACCCCCTCAGATCTTCCCACTCTTAGAGGAGACAGCAACCGCTGTGGGGTTAGCCCAGAAGTCCTCTAGTTTCAAGGTCGTGTTAATGTGTGTGTGTGAAAAGATGTTATATAGTGTGTATTTGTGTTTTGCGGGTCTGGCCCAATTCGCTCCGGGCCCAATTTGCTCCAGGCCCAATTTGCTCCAGGCCCAATTTGCTCCAGGCCCAATTTGCTCCGGGCCTAATTTGCTCCGGAAATAATTTGCAAACGCATTTCCAACAAGCATATAAATTAATTATTATTACGTACGCTATGTGAAATGTGAAAAGATGTTATATTGTGTGTATTTGT
>JASAMX010034930.1:0-27567 GCA_030248175.1 Microlaimidae sp. YZB2_3 | reverse complement strand
GCTTCTGGAACAAAATAATAAAGGAATTCGATTAAAGTTAGCCTGTCGATAAAATTTTATTCTATGATTTTTGAAATTTTTTATTAAAACCATTTTTTTAAAAAATTATTTTAGTAGAATTTCTGCTAGGAACTGAATTGGAGCGACCGACTTTCGCACGGTATGCGGATAGTCTGACCGCTGAGCTGCGCAGGCGTCGGGACCCAAAGCAAAAGGGAAAATAAACAGGAACAAAAAAATCAGCTCTGGCGTGCTACTCGGTCGGATAACGGATCGCCTTTTATTAACGCTTTTATAGGGTAGTGCATTTAATTTCGGCACTTTTTTGTTTTTCCAATGTAACTTTTTACTGTATGGCCCGATTTTCATGTTTGATAGCTCATTTTGAAGCTTTCACGATACTGCGCTGCGTCACAAAAGTTTCACTGTACGAAAATATTTTTTTACTTAATTAAATCAGTTTTTAAAAAAATGGAAAATTGCCGAAATTAAATAATGTGCATTTAATTTCGGCACTTTACAAACAATCGATTGTTTCTCAGTAAAAAAATCATCATTTTCAAAAATTTAAAAACTTATCATTATCTTCAGACAGTTTTCTTTAATTTAAGCTTCTACTTGTTGTTTAACGTGTAACTGGCAAAAATTTACAGCTAAAATGCCAAATGGTATTAAAATGAGGAAAATTTGGGAAAAAAGTGCATTTAATTTCGGCACTTTTTAAAAGGACCCTCTTAATTAAGTTTAAGTGCAGTGCTATAACCCCTACACACTTCAAAGTTGTCTTTTAACTATTTACAACTACAATTTAACACCCGACCACTTAATTCAATCCGTTTTTACCTACAGCATATGAGTGCCGAAATTACATTATTTTATTTTATAACGATTGCTCACCACAGGCGCAACGTAGAACCACGTGGACTTAAAATTCGGAAAATATACTAAATTTTACCAGGACAGTTTAATTTTTAAACCAATTTATTGCGTAATCATGAAATGCCCATGTTCTAAAAACGAGTAACAAATTTATTTTTTATTAATCACATAATTTCACATGAAAATATCATAACATAACAAATAACAGTCATCGACAGTCAGTCACGACAGTCATCTACATATAATTAGCTCTCATTTGAGCTATCAAACGTCGTATTCCGTCCAGGATTACTAAAGATATAGTCCAAAATCAAAAATGCCCAATTGGGAAAAGTGCCGAAATTAAATGCACTACCCTACTTAGAGTTTCAAATAGGCAAAAACGGGACATATGTGAGGTATTTTTCACAAAGAAAATGATAAATATTCCAGAAAATGTCCATACGCACCAAGTTTTTGTAAATGAAGCATAAATTTGAAATTTCGTTCAATTCTGAGAAGTAATAAATGAATATAAGTATTTTTTTAGAAAATAATAAATTCATCAACGGTATCGTTTTTTTTATTTCGTCCTTGTGTGGTATATTTTCTTAGTTGTTACAAAGCAGGAGCTAAATAAAACTAAATATTGAGATAAGTCGGGTTTGAGTTTCAACAACTGGTGGAAAGTAGAATAAGCAAATAACAAATTCTAATAATTTTTTAAAATAAGTAACATTAGTACTCTTTAGACTTTTAACCGAAATTTTCAATTAAAATTACATTTTTCAACACAACGTTGAACATTTTAAATTGTTAACTGTTTTAACGCTCAGTTTCAGTAAAATAAAAAGAAGTTCAATAAATCACTTTTATCACCTCTATAGCAATTTTTAACAGTAAATAAATATTGGCGAAATATGAATTAAAAATAAAAAAGCTAGTACGTCATATTTACTGGAGGGTACTAATGGGTGAGCTTTGTTGCAGACATTCGATACGAAATACACTTACTTTTTCTCCAGTTTATCTAAAAATGTGACATTCACACTTGCAGCACTTTACAATTCTAGGCAACTGTTTTTTAAATTAAACATAAAAAATTTAGTTTGGATGTAGATCCTTAAAATACCCAAGTAAATCGTCGTCGACACGTGTTTTGAATTTTTTAAAAACCTATTAGTTTTTTTATTTTTAATAAAAAAATTATTGTAAATATAATTTAACAAATACTGGAATATTATTTTGGTGAAGTTTAAAATTAATAAAGACAGCAAAAAATTTTGCCCATTATTATTTACTTAAACTGTGTAAAGTTTAAAAAAATTTGGCATCGAAAAAAAAACCTTTAACAAACTAAAAAGACTCTTAATTTCTGGTTTTAAGTCCATCAATCAAATAAAAAAAGAAGCAACAGATGTTTGTAGTAAAAAACAAGAACGAAAACGTTTTAAAATACCAAGAAAAAGCTTTTATCGAAATTGTTTCCATAAACAACACGATTCTTCAATTATAAACAAATTTAAAGAGGTTTTTTACTTTTTGCTTACTTCTAATAGCTTCTTGAAAAATTTTTTTCGTACTGCAAAAAAAAACGATTTTACCCCCACCCCGCTCCTAAAAAACAAAAAAAATAATAAATTCCGTTGTTCATTTTTTGTGATTTTATTTTTGGAGTTTAGTTCAACAAATTTGTTTTTATTTGTACTGAAAAAGTTATCAGTCACTTTAATGTGCTACATCTTTTATAGATAATGCTTCTAAAATAATAAAATTACATAAACTACTTTCAGAAAAAAACATACGCTTAAAAATAATGTTTGACAATTTCAAAAAATTGATAACAGCTCAGATTAGAACCGCTAAACTTAATAAAATACATAAATAAATTTACTGTTTAAGCGTGAAAAAGCGCCAAATTCTAAAAAATGAATTCACGGAAAACCTGTAATCAAGCAATCTCGCGTATGGTTCGAAGTTTTAATAATGTTTATAGCAATTAGTTTATTGATAGAGACGCCTTGAAGCATTGACGCAAAAAGTCAAAGAATTTTATTATATTTAATTTTTCGATTTTTTAGCTTAATATTTCAAATATACTAATTTTCCTAGTTATGGAAAACAACAAAGAATAACAATTAAAATTAAAGTATTTTTTAACATTCCATCTTTTTTTTAAGTCGGTGACTACGGTATAAGACACTTTAATTTGTTTGTTAAGATAAAAACGGTACCCATTCAATATACAATAGGCACATAGTATCTTTATGACAACTATTTAAATTTGCTGATTTTTAGTCTATATTTATTCTGATATGATTTCAAGTCATAGATAACTTTATTATTTAGTCAAATAGTATAGAACTCCAAGTCCGGCACACTTTTCGCATTTAATGGCCATTATATTCGACATTGGAGAACGGCAAGTTTCAGTGTTTTTAATTTATTGTCTGAAAAACTTTTATTTGATTAGTTATCTTATATACCTCAGTTTTAAAACAAAAAAAAACAATCTCACAAGTTAAGTACCATTTGTAACTTTTTCAACCGAAAATCATTGATAGTTCAAAAAATATAATATTTGGGCTAAAAATATTTTTAGGGTATCCTCTAAAATTTATTCTTCTCTAATTTTGTATTCTCTAGTTTATATTTTTATCTAAACAAAAAATAATGCGATTTTAGTAATTCATTTTAAGTTTTAATAAAAATTACATGCACCAAAACAAACGCTAAACACATTATTTACTAAAATACCAATTTGATATCCGTCTTATCTTTTTTAACAAAAAAAAATTAATAAAACTCACAGGTTCTTTTCATCAAAACTTCCTGATAAATCTCTTGATACTTTAAATTAAAAGAGCTGGGTATTGCAGGAGAAATTGTTCTATTAAGAGTAAAATTTACTAAAAAACATTTTTTTGTGATTTTTGAAAGATCATTTGTCTCTTAAAGGAGCAGCACAAACAAACCAAACCCCAACCACCCCAAACAACCACACAAAAAATTACCGACACTAAACCAAAATAGAGTGAAAGAGCACCTGCGTATAAATTATTTTACATCTCCTTTAAACAATTAAACATATTTTTGCAATAGAAGTTTTGAAGGGAAGTGTAGGATTTACCAAGAATATAAAATCAGAAACCAAAATTTGGACTTTTTTCAGTATTTGCAGAGAGCCGTTTTTAAAAGTAATCAAATTTTGTAAACTCATTTTTAAAATGGTTCCTAATTTTAAAATATTTCCTTTGTTCTTTGTTTACCGAAGTATACCTTAATTTTTTTGATTTAATAAAAGCTCGTCGAAATACTTAATTCAAAATCGCAAAAAAACATAATTTAACCCAATTTTTTTATGTTGAAATTTGCGTTAAGATATATATTTGAAAAAAAGAGCACCATATTGGTAACTTCGATTTTAGAAAGCATATGTTTTCAGACATTAAAGTTTCCAATATTATCTAATTTTTGTTTTTTATTAAAGTTCTTAATTTAGGGTAATACAAGCCAAATTATTTTTCGATGCCAATTATGTTGAATTAAATTCAGTTAAAAAATTTACTAGCCAAAAATTATGTATAGTTGTTAATAAAAAATATAAACATAGGTAAAAAAAGTTAAGTGGGTAGGTAAAGGAAAATTTTAAAATGGAAAAAATCAGTATTAAGATATTTCTGAAAAACTAAGATCATGGGAAATATTTTAAAAATCGTTTTACCAGCTAAAAGTTTTTAAAAAAGCATCATTTAGAAGAGTTCTCTTTTAATTCATAAACTAAATCAAAATTAATTTTAAATCAATAAAACAACTTGCTAAAAATATTTATATTGTCGAAAATTTTTCCATTGGAATTTTTCCATTTATCCATTGAATTCTATAAACTTATAAAAATACACATCTCTAAAAATCTTTATTGTTTGAAAAAAAAAACATAATGATTATTTAGCTGAATTCTTAATTAGATTTTGTTTCACAAGCTTGTGTAAAATAATAAACAAATAACTAAACTAATGTAAATTTCATTGTAAACTTACGAGATATGCCAACAACAACGGCGTTTGCAGTAATTAATATGAAAAGCTAAAACAGCTAAATTTTAAATTAAATAAAAAATGAATAGTTTCAACAGTTAAATTTTATATAAAAATATTTCCAATTTATTAAACATGGGTTAAAGGTAGTGGGTCTAATCAATCAACATTTGGGGTCGAAGCATAAGAGTACGGCACGAAACAGTACTACAAAATAGTCCCGGGTTTTGCAAAAGAGTACGCACGAAATAGTACGCCACAAAACATTACCGTCAAAAAAGAGTACGGCACATAAGAGTCCTGTGTGAAGTGCGTTTGCTACACCACGCGACTCTGACACAAAACAGTACTGGCACAAAAGAGTAAGATATTCACGTTTTGCGTTTGACTCAAAACAGTACTGGCACAAAAGAGTACTAAAGAAATATCTTAATGTTAAAACGAATACTACTAACAGCTGCTTAACTTAATTACGATAAAATACAATGAGCAGCGTTTTATACACCAAACTCTTTTATTTTTAATAGACCATTAAATAACGTTCTTTGAATTTTCTTTGTTTATAATTACATAGTGAGTGTTAGCGGCACTGTGAGCCCCTTGAGCTGTTTAATTTGAGTAAATATAGTTGTGACCGCGCCTACCGCAGGTACGTTTTAAAACTTTTTTCATTTTAAATTTTTTTACATTTTTAAAATTTACTGGTAGCTAAGCCGTGGGTTTTTCATGTTTTGTAAAAACTAAGTTATTAAAAAAAAATTTAAAAAATCGTAGACAACGAATTACGCTTCATTACTAATGATCCTTCCTGCCATCCGCAGTTGGCTAATGTTCCTTCAAAGTTTCTTATGCTTAAATGTACGAGTTCAAACATATTTTAACTTGAAAAATGTTTCAAGTTATTTTCTTTTTTAGGAATATATTTATGAAGTTTTTATAAGTTTAGAAAAAAATTAATTTACAAAACAGTCTTGACAAAATATTTTATACATTACGCGCAAGTTTTAATTTTTTTTGTCTGTGTTAGTGATGTTCCCCGGAGTTCCGAGCTCCGGAGGGGAACTCCACTTTTGGGAGCTTCAGAGCAACCCACGGAGCTCCGAAGCTTCGGAGCTCTGCCCTATTTTTATACCAAGTTCGTGAATAATTAAAAAGTAATGGCATTAATTATTTTGTCAAAATTTTTTTGTAATTTTTTTCCAAACTTATTTAAAACATAAAAAAAGTCCTACAAATGCAGCTAGAGTCCTTTAAAATGTATTTCAAGCCTAAATAAGCTTCAAATCGCTCATTAAAGGGACGGAGCCCCGGAACTACCTCCACGTTAAATGGTCGGAGCTGCGGAGCATAATATTGGTAATCAATTATTATTTCAATCGATAAATTCTTTTAAACAAAAGTCAAAACGTGTTTTATTAGCATTTAAGAACATACGATTAAAATTAAAAAAAGTTATTTTTTTTTAATCAAGATAAATCCGGAATGCCTATGTTTTACTACACGATAATTTTTATACACCGTTTGTGTGCTTACTTCTAATTACCTAACACGAAAGAAAAATAGACGGAACAAAAATACTTACCAACACTACCACGGCCCAAAAATTATGCTTTAATATGCGTATATTGATTTCTTACATATGCAAATTTCCATTTGAAAAAATCTGCTAAAATCACTAAAATCTGCTAGTTCCTGCACGCAATATCTCAGTACTCTTTTGTGTCCGTATTCTATTGCGCCGTACTCTTTTGTTCCAGTACTGTTTCGTGTGTACTCTTTTGCGAAACCCGGGACTATTTTGTGGTACTGTTTCGTGCCGTGCTCTTATGATAGGGAGCCTCAACATTTTATTAAGCTTACAAAATTCATGTTTTTATTCGTATTTTTAGCGGAAAAAATCTAGAGTTTTCTGTACGAAAATGCAATATCTTGACAAATACTGCACCAATGTTAACGATCGAGGTATCAAATTAAAGTAGAAAGTAGCCGATTGCTTTGAATGCATAATTTGTAACTTAAAACGTTATACCCATTGAGCAATCCTTCACGTACAGAATTGTCGAAAAACGCCATTTTCGGGGGGTAATAACTTCTGAATCACTAGAAATATTTCGATGAAAAAAATTTTGTGAGCTATTGGGGGCAGGGGTAAGGTTTTCACAAAAATAATCAACATCGAAGACAAAAAGTTTGACTCCGCACCGCACCTTTAAGCAAAAGTTAACAGATACAGGATATGCGTTTAAATAATTATAGAAAAACAAACAAAGATAATTTTACTTAACTGTTTTCACGCAAAAAAACGGCAATTATTCTTTTTTGTAACCCACATTACGATGTAAATGGAGTCGATCAGCCCAGAAATGATCGGATGTCAAATAAAGTCAACAGAGTCAGGTAGACTTATTCTCTCCGTTTGTTAAACACAGGGCGGTAAACACGGGAATTAGTGCTTCTTGATACGGCAGAACAAGTCAAAGTCAAGATTAAATTACATCAAGTATGACTGAAGCCAAAAAAATCTAAAACGAGTCGCGAGACACGCGTAGCCACTGAATGCGCGACTGGTTTTGTTCGTTAAATCCGAACGCTGTCCCCAGAAAGAATTCTCACTTTTTTTCTTCAGTATTCGACTCTCTGTGCGGTCGCTGTGGGACGAGTTAATCGGGCCGACCAAAGAAACACTAATAATAACAGAACGGTATCGTCTTACAAATTTAATTTACACAGATTTCGTTTAAAAACAATGGCATGCTCCTGTTGGAAATATCGGCGGCGGACGCGGAAATACCGCAGAAACTTAAGTGCTCTTGCAATATTTTCTGCGCGCGACGGAAATCAGCCACTTGTTTTAAGATTTCACGCTAATTAACGTCGTTTAAACCGGTATTAATTTCATTAGTAAAGGTTGATTTTCGTTTTAACGGGCTATGTTTTAGGGCTTTCATCATTTAATATCGCTACAGTGTTTGCTGGTGCGCAAAATCTTTTTCGCTAAAATATTTAAAATCATCTTCGTTCAAAGCTCATTTTTGTCAAAACTATTTTTAAAATACTCTTTTTTGTTTTCCATCTGCCGCTTAAGATGGTAATCAAATCTTAAAGTATCAAGCTGAAAACTTTTATTCAGCACAAAACAAACTAATTAGAAGTTAAAAGCTTAAACTAGGTTTTCTTGTGATACAGGTTTTACTTTTAACTATATGATGTGAAATTTTTTCAGCTTAGGTTCTCGTAATTTTGAAAGATTACCTTAATGGGAGGATACTGAAACAATTTATTATTTAAAGCTGTTTTTGTAGTCAAGCGAATTAGCAATTTGTTTATAAAATACTCATATATAACACAAAAACAAAGTCATATATCTATCGTTTTCGGAAAACCAATGTAGACACATTAAAACAGTTAAACATATAAACCCTTCAAATTGCTTAGATTATCAAGTCAGCTTCGAACGCATCTTCGAGCTTTACGAATGCCCCGAAGCGATTTAAATGTTCATGTCATCCAGAAAAAACAGTTTATGCAAGATTTCAACTCATCTTATCAAGAAATAAATCATTAGGCTTTTAAAAGTACTTTCGGATTGCTTTTTTCTTTGACAATTGCCGGTTGTGCCACTCAATTTACACGCAGATATATAAACAATTCATGTTTTCTAAGAGGTAATAAGTGGTGTTATTACAAATTGACTGGTAGTACAACTGAAAAACACTTATTACGCTCAAAAATGTGACAGCTAAATAAGATGATTATTAGTTTTTGAAGTATAAAACACCGTTATTTGATTGGAAAACAAAACGAAAGTAATAAAGTAGTTGTGTGGTCTTGATCCTTCCTCTTATTTACAAATGTTCATTAAATAAACTTTCTCAGAGGTTGGTGATCGGTAGAATTTTGAAACATTTTGCAACAATACTACAAATAATTTGAATCCCGTTGAGCTAACATGGAAAAACAAATGATCTCTGCAGGCGAGATGTTAAAAAAACTAATTTTTTATACAAAAAAACAACATAGTTTAGCGTGTCTAAATATTAAAACAACGCAAAATTTTATAAAATTCTTAAAATTTCAGATTTTAACATTTTGAAGAAAAAAAATTCCAAATAGTTTGCTTGTTTTAAAAATTTTAGTTTTTTGCTAGGAAACATCAGAGTAACATCAAATTTAAAAAAATTCACCACATACCACCCGTAAAACAGGTAAGGATATTTTTTTTAAAAAATAATTGTATCTATGTATCTAATATTTAAAACTTATAAATACAAAAATATAATATAAAAACCAAATTTAAAGCTTAAAATTCTGCATTGTTCGATTTTGCATTGTTCAACCGTTGTTTCTACACCACATTCGTCCACCAGAAAATGTTATATTTCGAAAAATATATTACGTGCCTCAAAACCAATTATGTTTCAATCAAGTACTATTCTTGATTATAATTTGCTCGACGTTGAAGCTAATTTTTGTTGTTATACAATTCTTTTCTTGATGTGATTGATTGGTATTAAATGAATTTAAATACACTCCCAATTAATATACAGTGCACTTTTAATGTTTTTTAATTATTTTTTCTTTGAAAATTAATATATTTTTGTTCGTTTGTGGCATAAGATAAGTTGTGGGATTGATGTTTTTTTTATAAAATAACCATAAATCCCACAACTTATCTTATGCCACAAACGAACAAAAATATATTAATTTTTAAGAAAATTAATATATTTTTGTTCGTTTGTGGCATAAGATAAGTTGTGGGATTGATGTTTGTTTTATAAAATAAACATCAATCCCACAACTTATCTTATGCCACAAACGAACAAAAATATATTAATTTTCAAAGAAAAAATTATTAAAAAAATTAAAAGTGCACGGTATATTAATTGATAGTGTATTTAATGGGCATATTAAGGTATACTTTTTGAACCGTAGTAAATGTGGTAAGTATTTTTGTTCTATTTATTATTTTTTGTGGTTAGGCAATGAGAAGTAAACACTAAAACCCGGTTCACACTGATGTGGCAATGCCACCGGTGGGAATGCCACCGATGGCATTGCCACCGCTAGGTTCACACTGGGGTGGCATCGCCACCGCTGGGGACGCAACGCCAACATTTCGTTCGCGTGTAGAGCTAGCGTAGTTAGCGCTTTTTTAACTTATCTGATTCTAAAGACGATGAATATATTGATATTTTTGTATTGCTTGCGCTTCGAAAAAGATAGATTAAAAAAATTTGCAGAAGATGGTGGGTACGTCTTTTTTTCAATCGCGCAAACAGCAGGAGGAACTTCACGCTTTAGTTCAAGAAATGAGACTGCAAGATCATTAATATTTTCATGACTATTTTCGGATATCTCCTCTCTCCTTCAATTTGATTATTTGTTATCGTTAGTTGGTCCTTTGATTACGAAAACCCAAATTAATTGTCGGAAAACTATCTCAGAAAAAGAAGGTTTATAATAAAGTTCCGGACGGTTTTGAACTTCATTAATCAAACTCTTCCGAATCAATAGCCATATTTTTTAAGATTTATTTCTGAAAAGTATGGACCTACCTAGCATAACAAAAATTGGGTCGGCGGTCTCATCACAATACAGAGTTCTGCTCAAATTTAATGCATTTATTTATTATATATTTGAAGCTGGAAATACTACAAATAAGAAAACATATTTGAAGAATTTTAGCGACTTTTTTGTATTAAGTTAAAGCATTGCAAAATGTTTTTCTTTTTCTGAGTAATACAAAAAATTTACATATGAAAATCCTTAGTTACGCAAAAAATTACCTTAAATAATGATTAAAAGTCGACAAAAATACTTGAAATTATTTTAATATTGTTGTTAAATCTCCAGTTTGTGAGAAAATGGGGTAAAAATTATTTATTTCATAACGAAATCTGATTTCGCGGCGGGACCGCGGACCCAAAATTTTGTTATGCTATACCTAGGACCATTGCGGTCGCAAAAACAAACTTAGTTTTTTTTTTAATTAAACATAAATGATTATTGTTTTTAATTGTTTAATAACTCCGTCTTACATCCTATTTTAACCCAAGGCCGTGCATTAAATATTAGAAACTGCGCAGTGGAAAATCATGCAAATCTTTGATTAATGAAAAAAATTGCAAATTCATAATTATTCAAGAACATTTCCATGCTATGTAATGTACGTACACTGTATGTACGTATGTTTAAAATTTGTTAAAAACAACTTAAAATTATTTTTTTCATAAAAAAATCTTTTTTTAATATTAAATGTTGCTATAAAACCACAGTATTTTTTCATTTTTTATGCAATGCGCACACGTTTTCACGCGTTTTTTTGTTAAAACCGCAATATTTTTCGCTGGTTTTTTTATAGGCACCTTGCACTGGAACTCGGTTTATACATAAAGTATGCAATATACATAAGCGTCACCATAATGGATAATTACCGTATCTCCTACTTATCTTTCGTAGTATGCAGATCAACCGATCGAAAGCGCGCGAAATTTTGATCGGTTGATCTGCATACTACGAAAAATAAAAAGGAGCTACGGTAATTATCCATTATGGTGACGCTTATGTATATTGCATACTTTATGTATAAACCGAGTTCCAGTGCAAGGTGCCTATACAATGAAAACGTTTATATTTAAAAACCGTATTTTTCATTGCTTTTTTTAAAATGCGCGCGTTCCCACGCGTTTTCTGCGTGAGAGAGCTGCCACCGGTGACGGAGTTGTAGAACGAACACAAAAACAGTGGCGATCCCACTTCGCGGTGGCATTGCCACCCCAATGTGAACACGTCCTATGTTTAACGTTAGACACAACAGCGGTGGCAATGCCACTTCGCGGTGGCATTGCCACCTCAGTGTAAAACGGGCTTAACGGTGCATACAAATTATCGCGTAGTAAAACATGGGTATTCCAAATTTACTTAAATTTTTGCGGCTCCTTTTGTTTTTTTCTTGATTGCTGCGTGTTTTTAAAAAAATATTTTTTTTGGGTTTAAATAAAATTTTTTTAACGTTTTTTTAAACGTGTGTTCTTGAATGCTAATAAAACACGTTTTAACTTTTGCTAAAAAAAATTAATTGGTTGAAACAGTAATCCATATGTGTTTTTTTGTTTTTAACGAAACTAAAGCAGTTTGTTAGTTATATTCCTGCGCTATTCACTCTTCGGGATTTATTCTGCTGCAAATCTGCAGAAGAGACTCCGCGCCAGTGTTGATCTGTGTTAAACTCGTCGCCGATTTAAGTTCCTTCGCGTCGCGAAGTTGAAGACTGAGCAGCGGTGGCGCGGAATTTCTTTTGCGAATTTTCAGCGGTTTTTGGACGAAAAAACCCCAAAGGGATAAACTATCATGCTCCAAAGAAACGATCATTTAAACAAAAAACTCCAAAACTGTGCTTCTTATATGGATTATGCTTATTTTCATTCTCCAATTTAAATTTAAAATGTTCATGTTTTTTTTAGCCACTTTTTACAATTTTTTTTGCTTTTATCATTGTTTGGGAACTTTGAATCCGAAAAAAAATTTTAAAATTATATACTACCCTTTAATGAAATGCTAAATTATTTTGAAAATAAAATGGGGGTCCGTGTTAAGGTGCTTAAGGGCTCTGAAAATCGGCGTTCCAGAGCACCGAAAACTGGCGTTTGTTTAAAATTAGAAATGTTTGACTTGAATTTTTACCTGATAAATTGTTTTTTTTTGATAATGGGCTAATAAAAAAATAAGTTGAAAATTTAAAGGTCAAAAATTAAATATATTTAAAAACAACTTATGCAGAGCATAATAGATATATGCTAATCTGCTCCCGATTTTTAAACTTTCGTTTTTGGGTGGAATTTTTTTTATCCCCAATCTAAAAAACATGTTGCCGTAAAAAACGATCAAACCATTTTGTATCTTGTTTAGCAAATGAACTGTTTGCCTGTTTGACTGTATGTGTTTCCGGAGCTTTACCAAAGGGCAAACGACAAAATGTAACACACTTAAACTTTGGTATAGGGAAATTAGTGATGTTACCTAAGCTCTTCTTTAAGAAGCTTTAGAGAAGGAGCTCCAAAACTACACCATATTTTAATATTAATTTTATAAAAAAATAAAAAGTAATGCCATAGAATATTTTGTCAAGACTATTTTGTGATTTTTCTCTTAAACTTATAAACCACCATAAAAATATGCCTAAAGACAAAATAACTTTAAACATAGTTCAAGTTAATTTTTGAAGTCGTTAATTTAAACATGAGCAACGGAAGCAACATGAGCAAACTCCGGATGGTAGAAAGGGACATTAGTAATGAAGCGTAATTTGTCGGCTACGATTTTTTAATTTCGTTTTCTAAAGATAACTTAGTTTTTACAAACAGGAAAAAACCAGGGCTTAGCTACCAGTAAATTGTAAAAATGTAAAAAAAATTGAAAAATGTAAAAAAAATTTAAAAATGTAAAAATAAGTTTTAAAAAGTATCTTTGGTAGGCGCAGCCAAAGCTATATCTACTCAAATTAAACAGCAGAAGAGGCTCACAGTGCAGCTTACACGCTACGTAATTATAAACAAGAAAAATTGAAAAAAAAAACTTCCTTAAATAAAAAATAATAGGGTTTGTTACCATAAGACGCTGCTCATTAATTTTTATTGTAATTCAGTTAAGCAGCTGTTAATAGCAATCGTTTTAACATTAAGTTGTATCTTAAGTATTCTTTTGTGTCAGTACTGTTTTGAGTCAAACGCAGACTCTGAAAAGGTGAATACATTACTCTTTTGAGTCAGTACTCTTTCGTGCCAGTACTGTTTTGTGTCAGAGTCGCGTTGTGTAGCAAACGCAATTCACACAGGACTCTTATGAGCCGTACTGTTTTTGACAGTACTGTTTTGCGGCGTACTCTTTCGTGCGTACACTTTTGCGAAACCCGGGACTGTTTTGTGATACTGTTTCATGCATTACTCTTATATTTTATGCGTCGGCCCCGAATTTATGCCTACGTATGCATTTAAATTGGATCCACACATATCCTGTATAATTTGTTCTTCATTTCTCATTCTTCTTTTTTTATTAATTAATTTTCGTTTATTCTTGATAATATATCATTTTAATTATTTTTTTCATCTTTATTTAATCTTAAAAAAACATTTGTATACTTTTTACCGCCGTTTAGTAAATGTGCTGCAAATTCTGAGTTAAGTCTACACATTTTATTTTAATTTAAAAGTGTTTATATATTTGCTAAACTGTTATTTGCGATTAAAATAAGTAAAACTAAACCAGTTTTTTTTTTTTTTTTTTTTTTATTTTTTTTTTTTTTTTTTTTTTTTCTTTTTTTTTTCTCTTTTTTTTGGTTTTTTTTCCTGTATTTTGTTTTTTATACCTTTTTTCGTAGAATTTAATAATTTTACTAAATTGATATTTTTTGTTAAATTTGTCTGCGTTTAAGAAAAATTTAATTTTGTATTAAAAACACATGTCTGAAATACTTTTTTAAGGACAAAGTGTTAGCCGAATCACACAGTTACCTATATAATTTGTTTTTATACGGATTTTTATAAAAGAAACTGTAATGACATAATTGCTACGTGAAACGGATGGATATATTAATATTGACAGGAAACACAAACTAAAACTATATAACAATAGTATAATAACCTGAGGTTATTAACCATAATTAATGATCTGAAATAAGCTTTTGTACTTTTTTAAATAACAAGTTAAGGGTAATTTAGCTTTATCATTTTATGCCTTTAATGCACGAAAGTTGGATTTGTACTTATGTTTTAGTACTAATTTTTTATTTAAACGAAAAGGTAGTGTTGTTTGTGATTTACTGCTAATTTTTAAATATTGTACAAAAACAAGTATAGGAAATTAATTAGTTAAAAAATAGAAGTGAAAAAAATAAAAACATTGTACGAGATATCCGTGGTTCTTAACCATTTCTTTATTTCATCGTTTTAATAAGTTCTTGCTTTTAATTTACAATTAAACAAATGTATGCAGACGGCTGATTTTTTCTAAATGTGAAACAAAAGTGTGTGCGCATAACTTAAATTTGCAATGATTTGTGTATATTTTTGGTGCGGGGTCTTTAGAGGCACAAGCAAAGAACTTAAAGCCATTTTTACAAATTTTGGGAACTTGGAGCCCTTAAGAAAAAATTTGCTTTGAGCTTAGGTTTATGCTTTCTTTACACTTAGTAAACGTTTTAGCGATTTTTACTGTTGGCTCCAAGTTACCCACTTAAGGCTGATTCATTATGTAAAAACGTCCTTTGGACAAAGTCCAAAGGACAAACACAGCGTATAAACGTATGTAAAAACGTCTTTTGGACTTTGTCCAAAGGATGTTTTTTCATAAATATGAACCAGCCTTTACGGTTCTAAGTTCTTTCTTTTTGGCTCCAAGTTTCCTCTGCTCTATGGACCCTAAATCATATTTTAAAACCAGCATTTTGTTATTTTAAGAAACAAATTTTGTTTGTTCATGGTGTTTCTAATTAATCTTTTATTGTTTTAAACATTGTTCCCCAATAAATGCACGTGATGTATGTGGATTTTGCTACAACTAAAAAATTATAAACATATTGTAGTTACATCGCATCTTTTCATTTAACATGCAAATATATCCGGCATCCAGCACAACAATTATTATAGGCACCTTGCACTAAAACTTATAATAAAAATAGAATATACTATATACTAACACTTACATAATATAATAGTAACATCGTCCACTATGCAGAAAATACCGTAATAAAAGCAAATTTTTTTAATACAAAAAGAGCAGTAAAAAGAAGGGGGCATAAAAAATGACACTTAAAAAGATTTAGGGTCGATGGAGCCTTGGAAACTTGAAGCTGGAACTTGGAGTCAAAAATAGAAAACTTGGAGCCGTAAGTGGGGAACTTGGAGCCGTAGGTGGGGAACTTGGAGCCGTAAGTGGGGAACTTGGAGCCGTAAGTAGGGAACTTGGAGCCGAAAATAAAAATCGCTAAAACGTTTACCTAATCCTAAGCGAAACCTAAATCTAATCCCAAACCAATTTTTTCTTAAAGGCTCCAAGTTCCCATTGCTCGTGGCTCCAAGTTCCCGAAAATTTCTCATCGCTCCAAGTTCCCTGCTTGTGGCTCTAAAGACCCCGTACCCTTAAAATTACCCAAGAAGTTGTTTAGGGGAAACAACTTAAAAAGACATATCAAAAGCATATGTAATCCATAGCAGCGTAAATTTTGTCGACGCTACCGCAATTTTGGTTGACGACGCTACCGCAATTTTGGATGACGAGAAATAATCTGCTTATATTAAAATATATGTTTACACTTTTTTACATACAAATCTTAATTCAACGTTTTAAAATAGGCAATTTTTAATAAAAAAAAACAAAAAACTCAATCCGTGTGATGTCACTATTAAAGATCCCAGGGATATCTTCTTTCGTTTGCCTTTAAAAAATTGCATCAATTACAGTATTTTTCGCGCAGTGGTCGATACTTGCTATACTTTATGTTTCTTATAAGCTTCAGTGCAAGGTATGTTTAGGTTTAGGGTCGATGGAGCCGAGGGAACTTGGAGCCCAAAATAAAAATCGATAAAACCTATACCTAAGCCTAAGCGAAGCCTAAAAAAGGTCAAATTTTTTTGGCCGCTTGAAGTTCCCTACTTGCGGCTCTAAAGACCCCGTACCATGTTAGTTACGAATATTTCCTTTCATTTTGAGTAAACTTTTTCACCAAGGAATTTTAACAAGACGCTATAATCCTTCCTAGTTATTGTGGCGTCTCAGACGCAAAATGTAAATCACGTTTCGCGTTTTTGTATATAAAGACCTGGCCTAGTCGGACAGCAGACCTAAAGGTTTAACATCAAATTTTGCTATTGTGCGTTTTCTGACGTTTTAGTCGTGTTTCTTCATCTATTTCTACAAAAGACCCTTTGTCCCGGGTGCATTATTCGCAATTATCGCAATATTTTAATAGGAGAAAGGGAAGGATTATGTGATGGTATTTAGGGAAATTTATTGATAAATAGTTTTAGAACATTGGTACTTTAAATACTGTGACATATCGTTAAAATGCAACGTAAACAAAATATTAAATCCTTAAAAATAAGCATAAAACAAAAACAAAAAAAATAAAGTCGGTTTTGCTTGTCAAAATATGCGACTGTCTGCTTGATTAAAAAATTAAATTTATTTATTTTAGATTTTCGAAAAAACCTAACATTTCTAATAATGAATATATACATTGTTTTGGGGATTGATTCTAAAAATCACAATCACAGTGAAAATTTGTGGAAACTAGCCTTTTCAAAGATGTTAAAAAGGGTTTCTAAGAATCATCATACAAAACTCGTATTTTCGACATTTTTTAGCTAGCGCTTTGAGGAATTTTTTTTCTGAACTATAGGTTGTTTTTAATATTTATTGAATCTATAGATCTTTTTTAAGCTTATTTGGGTTGCGTTTCGAATCATGAAATTCTTTATATATAAGCGAAAGACTCAATTTTTGGGTAATTTATACCGAGACTTTTAGAAAATTAAAGAAACTTTGGATGATTATGAGCATTTTTTGATGATTTTTAAGATAAGATAATAAGATAATATTTATTTTTGCAATATGTGGGAACTTACTAAAGCATTACTTACAAATGCACTTTTATTAAGTAAGCACCATGTTAATATAATAGTTAAACCAAGTAATAAAAAGTTCGTCTTCTATTAGTCTTGTTGCACATACTTTCTTAATACATATTTATTCTTTTATTTTTTCACAAAGTTTTCCAAAGATATTATTTAAAAGGTATTCAAACCAGTTGGAATCAGCCATTTTCATCCAAACCAAACCAGATAAAATCATCTATTTTTAACCATAAGACGCCAAACATTAACAATTTAAAATCATTTTGCATTCATTGATCTTATCATTTCTTTATAATAAACGAACCGCACACTAGCAAACAAAATAACATTAGCTCTTTATATAAAATTTTATATATTTATCACTGTCTAAAATTGTAAAAAGTGCTTTAAGATTTGTATTCTTAGGGGTCCTTACCCTGGTTTGCCCCGGTTGATTTGACAACTAAATTGCCGGGGCCGGGGCCGGGGCCGGAGCCCCAGTCGATCCCTAGGCGAGAGTCGCAGCAACGAGGATTTTACCTATATTATGATTGCTTCAAACTATAAAATATATATACAATAAAAAGTTATTTTAAAAAGGAATAATAATAATAATGTTTATTTAAAACGAAACTTCGTATTACGTAGCAGAATTAAAAAACATAAACAATACAGTAAACAACGCACATAACATCAGATGTAAATACAACAGACATAAATATACTTTTTCAAATTCTAAAGTATTAGAGTCGTTTAAAATTTGGAAAATAAACAGATAAGGGAAAGAACTCCAGAAAAGAATTCAGGAAGTTTAAACTGGATAAACGGTGTAATATGCTAGATTTTTACGTATTTTATATGCCGGGCGGATGGGATTTATTTGTTTACGTGAAATCTCTATCAAATTACCCGATAATTTAGCGGGTTCCAGTTGGTTTCAGTGATTAACCAAAGTAAACATTGTGAACATTGCGCATTTTAACTCGATTCCCTCATTCAAGTTGCCAAACGGTTATCAAATGATTCCACAGCAGTGCTCTTTCCCAAGCGCAGTGCAAAAAACAAACGCTGCACATATATAAAACTTAAAAATTTTTCTGCCTTTCTTGTTTTGTATTTTAGAACTAAGGTTTTTTTTACAAAACTCTAGCTTTTGCTTTTTGGTGACTTATATATTTTAAAAGAATCCAGTTTATTTTCCCTCGACTAAAATTTAGTAAGAAATGTTGTAGGTGTATTTTGTGTTTCTAGTTTTTAAAAACCAATTTTTAGGTTCTAACCAATTATGCAGATTAGGTATTACCAGAAATATAATATTACAAAGAACAACAGTAGCAACTGCAAAAACAAATATCGATATCAATTATATTTTCTAAGTTTTATACAAGAAATCTAATTATTTAAAAACTCTGGAAATTAATAAACATACAAAAATTGCTGTTAATCCGAAAGAAATTTTTATATGAATTTATCATAAACATAATTTCATATTTGTTATATCAATTTCTAAAACCAAAATAATCCAACAATCATACAAAAATTGCTGTTAATCCGAAACAAATTTTTATATGAATATCATAAATATAATTTCATATTTGCTATATCAATTTCTGAGTAAAAAAAAACTGAAAATGAATTCTATCAGGGTGAAAATAGATGGGTGGTAAAGTAACCACTCGTTCTGTGAAAAAAATTTACGTGAAGAAAAACTCCAGTGCGCTGTTTCATAAATGTTAGGAACATTTAAATGAAATTAAATGAAATGAAATTGAAATTGAAATTTTAGTTTAAATGAAATCCTATGCTAAAGCATAGTGATAAATGCAAGATATATTTATGCAAATTTTCGGTTTTTTATAAGTTTTTCCAAAAATCTATTGCATTTTCATTTCTTTGTAGCTTTCTACAAAAAAGAAATGGACTTCAACAAAAAATAGCATGTTGGGAACTTTTATGAAACAGCGCCCAGGACGCAACTTAAATTGTTTACATCATCTGTGACAAATTTTTTTATTATTTTTTATTCTCACGCGTTCATTCTTATACTTTTTTCCTGACGACAAGCGGTTACACTTTCAATTTCAGCCTGAAGGATTTTAACTTTAATCCAATATTTTAGTTTTTTTACAGAATTCATAATAGAAAAAAGAAGGGGATTGCGATTGTGAAAAAATTACAAAAAATGAATTAATTACATAAAATACAAAAAGAGGTTCCGGTTAGAAAACCAAAACATGAACTAAACTTTTTGTCATTTTTTGTATTTTACTTTTAACTGACAAATAAATTATTCTGTTTTATATTTACGAAAATTAATAAGTTTGAAATAATTAAAAGTCAACAATTCTAGCTGAAGAATATTTCATGTTCCGCTACTTATGCTGTGGACACAGAGATGGTCGCTTATCTAAAGAAGTTCCGGTAACAAAAATGTTTATTCCTGACGCATTTACTTTCTTTTTATAATTCAATCGATAATAATCGGTTTTTGTTTGTTTTTTTTTGTTTTTTTGGACACAAAGCACGGTTTCAAAGTTACTCACACTCACACCTAAATTGTACGCGCACACGCACGCACGCACGCAGGTACGCACGCACGCACGCACAAGGAACATTTCTAAGTTCTGTGGACAAACACATAATTATTATAATCTTCCAACTTAAAAAATTTTGAATTATTATTACTGTTATTAACGACGTGATTTGTTTTTGTAACTTTACAAGAAAACCTAATGTTCTTTTATTTACTGTTATTGTTTATTTTATATTTTTTATGTTATAACATATTTCCTAAAAAAATAGTGTTTGTTTCTTCTTGTTGTAACCAAATTAAGAATAAAACTCTTTTTTTTAGGTCAAGTTTTGTAAGGATTTATTAACTATTTTGTTCGAAATTTATTTTATATTATCTATTTTATAGAATTTATTTCCGGTATTAATTTTTATTTTTGTTATAAACCAAATTAGGAATAAAACCGTTCCGTTTAGGTCACGCTTATGGGGGGTATATTAATTATTTAGTTCGAAGAAAATGTGTCATAAAATATCCATATTGGTTTAACGAGTTTTCATTATTCTTCTGCATATTCTTTTTTACACAGGCTTATATTTTAATTCCTTTGGTTTCATTTTGTCAAAATTTGTGCTGGTTAAAACTGCGTTTCACTTTTTTTGTTTTATTATTTATTTTTAACTTTTGGTACGTTTTAAAGACGTTAATACTTCTTTATTTATTATTTAAGAAACATTTTATTTCGTAAAATTTTATTTTTAGTAATATTTTTCAGAAGAAATCAATAGATTTTGCTATGTTTTCCGCAAAAATTATGAATTTAGCAATAAGTTGAAATGCCGTTTTAATATTTGATCTTTTTGATCTTATAGTATGGTACAATTATGTTTAGCTAAAAATTTTTTATAGACTATAAGTTTGCTTACCACTTTCTAGTGATGGGCAGTTCCGGTTCCGGGTTCCGGATGTTCCGGGCAAAATTTGGAATTCCGGTTCCGGTTCCTGTTCCGGATTTTTAGAAAATCTCAATTCCGGTTCCGGTTCCTCTTCCGGATTTTTAGAAAATCTCAATTCCGGTTCCGGTTCCTCTTCCGGATTTTTAGAAAATCTCAATTCCGGTTCCGGTTCCTCTTCCGGATTTTTAGAAAATCTCAATTCCGGTTCCGGTTCCTGTTCCGGATTTTTGGAAAATCTCAATTCCGGTTCCGGTTCCAGATTTTTTGAAAATCTTAATTCCGGTTCTGGTTTCGGTGTCGGTGTTTCGGGGTTTCCGCAGTTTCGCACATCACTACCAATTTCAATTGTCACCGTTCGTACAACTCATTAAAAACACTAAAAGTTATTGAAAGTGGGAATCTGTCACTTACAGCAAACGGATTTTTATTAAAGTTTTTAGAGAAAAAACTTATGTAGCAAAAACTGATATTTTAAATTTAATTTAATTCGGACCAATTAAAAAAATTTTCCTGATGTTCGGGACAGCTTTAATTTTTATCTGCTATTTCTGTTTCTTTTATGATTAAATTTACGATGGAAGAAGTAGAAGTCATTATGTCGCGTGGAAATTATTTCGTGGGAAGCCAGGTATTCCGCTTTGGAAGTAGGTGAAAAAATTTAAAATATTTTATTTATTATGTGCGTTCGTGCGTTCGGGCGTGCGTGTGTGACACACACAGTGTATGTGTTCTTTTCGTGAAAACTCAAAGTACAAGCGTTAATAAAAGGCGATTATCTCCAATATCTTTGTCCGGCCTATGGTGTAATGGATAGCACGTCAGAGTCGACTTTGGAGGTTACGGGTTCAATTCCTGTATCGGCCAAATTTTTCAATAAATTTGGCTAACTAAATTTTTCAGCGCCTGGGCTATCCAATTAGTTTACCCTTTCAGATTTCTAAATCTTATTCAGATTCTAAATTCAGATTAAGAATTATAAAAATTGTGTCTTTAAACTTTTTGTTAAACTTCTGAAACTGTATTCAAAATCTGAAACTGGTCGCAGATTCTAAAACCAGTTTCTTTACAAATCCTTTTTGTTAGACTGCCAATAATACCTCTACAGTTCATAGGTTAGGACTCTCGCACCCGTCAAGTTTCGGTCCCTAGTAATAACATGTGTTTTTTTATTTTTTATTTTAATTTACAATTATTTTTTCTTGATCACATATTTTTTAAATTAAATAATTTACATAGCTAAGAAATTAATTTTTTAACACAAATAAAAACGTAAATTGTAATTTTTTAATCCACAGTTTGGTTATGCCATCTGCGCGTACTACAAAGATTTTTTGGGTTATAAATTTCAAATGTATATATACAAAAAGTCTATACATATAAATTTATTTTCCGTGCATTTTACAAAAAATAGTTTGATAAAATGTGTTTATGACTCTTTAAAGTGTTCGAGATTTTAACTCAAATTAAGATCGCCTTTAAAATCAGGCGAATGATACAGTATTTTAAAGGTAAATGCCTAATTTGCTCTTTAATTCTAATGATACAAAGAAACTACAAAAAATGCAATATTTTTAATGTGTTTGATAGTGTTTATTGTTTTAGGATATTACTGAAACCGTTTCAGAGCTAGAAACCTTCTAAAAGTTTAAGCATTAGATTTAGAATTAAGTTTTAGATTTGAAACTGGCGTCTGAAAAGTAAAATACGATTGTTTTTGGTTCAGAAATCTGAAACAATTTCCTGAATCTCAATTCAGGTTTTAGAAAGGTAAAAGTCATAAAAGGCGTTTCTCTGAATCAGATTCAGAAATCTGAATAGGTGAAATATCGACCCCTGGTTATTTTCGCTTCTACTTTGGTTCGTCACATTTGGTGGCCGATACACACCTCAAGGTATGTATACCAGTGTACCCCAAGTTATACTAAGATAAACGGGCTTGTTGAGGCTGGTGGAGGTGTGCGGATTGAATCGAAGAGGCTGAGAGCAGCTCTTCTCTTTGGTGGGAAGGTGTGACACATAGGGCGTATGTGTCCCTTCCGTGAAAACTCAAAGTGCAAGCGTTAAAAAACGCGATTATCTTTACCCTTTCCCTGTCCGGCCTATGGTGTAATGAATAGCACGCCAGAGTCGACTTTGGAAATTACAGGTTAATTTTTCTGTATTGGCAATATTTTTCAATAAAATTGGCTGTCTAAATTTTTCAGCGCCTGGTTATTTTCGGTTCTAAGTTGGTTCGTCACACGTGCGTATGCGTTCGCGCGCACGTGTGCTTTTTTTAATTTTTCTAAGTATACCCTTCACCAGGAAACTACCCACCCTCTACCTATACCTATAAATTTGGGGCAAATCGACCATTTGGGAAATACAATCCACAAAGTTGCGCAGTTTTGTGGAGATTATAAGTTTAAAATAAAGCAATGTTGATCAGTTGTGGTGATGACTTCAAAATATTATTATTCAAAATAATATTGCTAACTTCAAAATAAATAATTTGGACATGGTGTTGTTAAATTTGGGAACTGCCCATTTCGCTCTCGCCACTTCGCTCCTGACCCATTTCGCTCCCAGGCAATTTTTGCAAATTTATTATTTTTTGCTGAGACCAACTTCGCTCTTGGCTTATTTCGGCAAATTTTACAAGTTTATCACAAAAAGATTTTTTGATTTTGAGGTTTCGTTTAGGTTTAGGAAAATGTAGGGTTTCCATTTTTAAGAGCGTCGCAAAAAATGCGTTTACAAAATCTGCCAGGAGCGAAGTGGGCCGGGAGCGAAGTGACGGGAGCGAAGTGTCCTCAATTCGTTAAATTTACATGAGCCTCGGTTGGTCGCATCGATCGGACATGATGAATAATACGTTGAGTATTTTTTTGCCAATCAAAGAATTAAACAGTTGCGGATCTTGATCTTACTTACGTGACTTTCTAGACTTCAATCTTATTTACATGAGATTTAAGTTTTCCATGATTATTTGATCACAACTTTTTTAAATGTTTTCGTTATAAGTTTCTCCAGACTATGATATTATTAAGATAATAAGATTTAATGCACTATTATTAAAGTCTTTAAAAAATGTAACTTATTTACCCATCTAAAACATTTAAAATAATTAAACCTAATTTTATACAATATATTTTTACCATTGGCAATGATTAACATGCTATTTTATTTTTTAAATCCGTTATAACTTGTTGGTTTATAAATAGTTTTAGGACAAAACATTTGTAATATTATTTTTTTTCAACTATGTATTTATTTCTTCATAAGTTTTTTCTAAAACCTGGTTCGTACTTCGTCCAAAGTGTCCAAAAGAAAAATTGTACAAAGTAAAATTGTCCTTTGGACAATATCCAAAAATGTGCTTTGGACAGTGTAAAGGACGTCCAAAAGTCAGTTCAATGTGTCCAAAACGAAAATTAAAATATTTCAACTTGCGTTTTGGACACGTTAGACTGTCCTTTGGACTGTCCAAAAAACAGTCCTTTGGACACTTTGGACAAAGTATCAGCTAGGCTTAAATTTGCGTGTGTTTTTTTTTTTTTTTAAATCCGTTATAACTTGTTCGTTTATAAATAGTTTTAGGACAAAACATTTTTAATATTATTTTTTTTCAACTATGTATTTATTTCTTCATAAGTTTTTTTCTAAAACCTGGTTCGTACTTCGTCCAAAGTGTCCAAAAGAAAAATTGTACAAAGTAAAATTGTCCTTTGGACAATATCCAAAAATGTCCTTTGGACAGTGTAAGGGACGTCCAAAAGTCAGTTCAATGTGTCCAAAACGAAAATTAAAATATTTCAATTTGCGTTTTGGACACGTTAGACTGTCCTTTGGACTGTCCAAAAAAGGTATCCGCCAGGTACCACCTTTCGTGGGTGTGGGGTGAAACTTCCCAGCCAAAAGCTGAATTTAACATTAAAAGATCCGGTAGCGAACCATGGGGTTGCACCCTTAGTTTTCTAAAGACCCCACCAGCTGAAACGTTTTTTGAAACTTATGTTTCTAATGTTTTGCTGGGTTCATTACTCTGTTCCAAGAGTTTGCTCTAAAGGCAATCGCTCAAGGATCCGCCAGGTACCACCTTTCGTGGGTGCGGGGTAAAAGTCCCCAGCCAAAAGCTGAATTTAACCTTAAAAGATCCAGTCGTGAACCGTGGGTTTGCACCCTTAGTTTTCTAAAGACCCCGCCAGCTGAAACGTTTTTTGAAACTTATATTTCTAATGTTTCGCTGGGTTTATTACTCTGATCTAAGAATTTTCTTTAAAGGCAATCGCTCAAGGATTCGCCAGGTACCACCTTTTGTGGGTGCAGGGTGAAAGTCTCCAGTCAAAAGCTGAGTTTAACCTTAAAAAATCTGGTCGTGAACCATGGGGTGGCACCCTTAGATTTCTAAGGACCCCGCCAGTTTTTTGAAACTTATGTTTCTAATGTTTCGCTGGGTTCATTACACTGATTCAAGAGTTTGCTCTAAAGGCGATCGCTCAAGGATCCGCCAGGTACCACCTTTCGTGAGTGCGGGATGAAAGTCCCCAGCCAAAAGCTGATTTTAACCTTAAACTTTTTTAGTCTGCTTAAAGTATGATGGTCAAAGGTTCTCGTAAAACAGTCAAACGGTAACTACATTATAGCTTCTAAAATGCGGGATAAAACAATACAGTTATATTTTTTATATGATGTTCACAGAAAAAATTGATTAATTAACGAAAAATTAGGTTTATATGAAAACTATATTAGTGCGTATGGCTGGTACGTATAGCTATGTATTTTTTGGAAAAAACGACTTTATAGACATACAAATAATCATTTTATTTTGTTTTAGTGAATTTTTTTCTACATTGTGTAATAATAATAAAATAAAGCAGCACTGATTGCTTTTGTCTATATTCTGATTATTAGGTTGCTAAATTTTATGTGAATTCCATGATTTGCCAATCTTTCCGGGTATAAAATGGATTTTCGGATTTATACTCTACTTGTTTTGCAGTAATAATGTTTATTTTCAGCTTGTTCCTTTTTAAGCTTGTTCGGCCGCCGTAATTAAATGCGTTGCTGTGGTTTTTTTACGGTTAAGCAGGACCATTAAAAAACTCCTAAATAAAAAGTACTATAATTTACTGTCTGGAAGTGTTCGATTATTGTGTCGAATTTCGGTTAAAAAACAAATTTATCGACTGCATTATTATTGGTACGATTCATTGGGGATTTGAATTTATTTTACCTAAAAGACTAAATTTTTGCTGTAAAGCATTGATATCGTTTGGTTTTTATAACAAGATAATCCCACTTTGGAATAATGTTTCAGGTTTGTTTCTTTAAATTTTTTACAGTTACTTTTTCAAATAGTTTTTTATTTAAAATCAAAAAAACTTTTAAAAAAATATGAGACTTCATTCGACGGGAGTTGGAACTCTGAGCTTCTAATTTTGAATAAATCTCGCAGGTAACAAAAAATAATATGGCAATAAATTAAGAAGAAAATACAATGTATTTACAGTCTTTGCAGTACAGGTGTCATTAGTACTAAAGCTAAGGCTAAAGTGCTTTAGTACTAAAGGGTTTTTTGGGCTTAGTACTAAAGCTAAGGCGCGGCTAAACTGAAATTAGCTGGCAAAAGCTCGGCAAAAGGTGTGGACCTGGCAAAACGTTAGCTTTTGCCAAGAAAATAACAAATCACTAAAAAATCTTAATGTTCCCACCAAACCAAAAACATGATTATTTAATGAAAACTGATACCAGTGAAAAAGGAAGGTAAGGTGGGGTCCACCTCGACCCCCCCCCCTTTTTAACCTCAAAATTTCGGACCCCCCTAGACAAAAATAAAGTTCTTATCAACAAATTCTCCTTAAACTGAATCTCCTCCAAAATTTAAATCAGACACTTCTAAAATATTTTCTTTTGAAAACCAGACACACCCTGAACCTCTTTAAGATTTCAAAATTTTTCATCTTGGGCCTACCCCTCTAAAAAGCCAGCGAGTATGGAAGAACACTCTAGAACCTCTCTCCCAGAATTAAGATGCAATTTACCCCGGGTAATTAACCACCCCAACCCCTCCTCCCTCCTCCCTTAGCTGCTAAAACTATGCTCACCTCACTTGAATATACTATTTTTCATCTAAAAGTAACATAAGTAAGTTATTTGAACAATAATGCTAAATAAAAAAATTAAATGGAGCTTTGGTATTCTGTGAATATGGATTTTTATACTTTTTTGTATTTTTTTATTATTTTACTTTTTTTGTTTAAACATTAAAAAAGACGATTTTTCTTCATTTTTTTGAAGCATCTTTTTGAGTTTCTAAATGCTTACTATTAAAAAAAAATTCATTTTTATTATTTCATGTGGACATTTTCTAAAATTTATTATGCAGTAAGGATGTTTTTTTTTTATAAAAATGTTGGTTATATGTTTTGTTGCTTTAGATATTTATTACAAAAAATATTCTTGATAGTTAACCATTTTTGATGACTATTTACATTTCAAGATAAACATTGCAATAAACAATGGTCAAAACCCTTCCATTTAAACGGAAGTTCTTCAGTGTTAAAAAATATTTTCACAGAGTTATAAAGGTATAAAATCACTTGTAGCCAACTATA